>OOFE01029357.1:7863-36925 GCA_900323365.1 Monocentris japonica
ATGTGCATGTGTGTGTATATGTGCATGCCTGTATTTACTTGTAGACTTATGTGTGTGCGTGTATGTGTGTGTGTGTGTGTGTGTGTGTGTGTTTGTCTGGCTCATGCACAACTACATGTTGGTATTCACAAGGCTGCAGTGTGCTGCTGGATAAACATGTGGGTAGCGGTTGAGATGAATGAAGGAAAGAGAGAGGCCAAGATGAGGCTGAATAAGCTGATCAAGAGTATACGAGCAGAGAGAAAAAGGTACAGAGAAAAATAAACACTTGAAGGAAGAAAGAAATGTTAAGAATAGGTGCAAAGGCAATAGTATAGAAATGAGGGACAGGTCAAGAGATGAACCTGAATAACATCAGAATAGCTGAGAATGTATAGAAGTGCACAATAGAAGTAGGAGGAGGTGGAGGTGGGAGAACAAAGCAAAAGGAATGAAGGAACAGCAGAGAGGTTCCTCTGGGGTGTAACTAAGGCTCTGAATCCTGTTTGCCATTGATCACTGGAACTTAAGAGAGATAAAGAGATGTGGAACTGAAGCTGGAAAAAGAGGTAAAGTACAAAAAAGCGTGAGAAGGGAAACAACACAAGGGAAGGGAGGCTCTCAGAGAGCGGGTAAAAGGTAAACAAAGAAAAAGAACATGTAAGGAGGATGAACCAGTGAGGAAACGGTGCTATGGTAAAATAGAGAAAGACAGTAAAATTATGTATGTGTGAGAGAAATAAAAGCTAAAGCATAGAAAACAGCAGAGTGAGAGAAAAAAGGATTGGGAATAGGAGAGTGTATGTGAACTGAATAAAATAAGTCTATGGTGGGAGAGAAAGAGAAAGGACTATGGAACAGGAGACTGAAAGGGCATGAAAAACAAAAATATGAAAAAATTAGTAGAAAGGGTAAGAGAGACAGCAAGAGAGGCAGACAGAAAGGGGGAGTGAGAGGCAGTGTTCTTTCATCATAGGTGTTTCTGCTCAGGAGACGGGCTGTCATGGCATGCTGTCTGTGACAGCTGTAATCTTTTTCATTCTTTCCATCTATTTTTTTTCCAAGCCCCTGCCATTACAGTCCGTGTCATCACATCAAGCCTTTCTAACCGTTCATCGCACATGTACAAGTGCACATACATATACGCAGATATTTTGCCTTCTATTTCATAACTGTCTCTCATTTAACTATATTTCATTCATGTGGCCTACACAAGATGGCTCCCACCTATGTGTAACTTTATTTGTATAGCACTTATCAAAACAGAGTAACAAAGTCCTTCACCGGAGTAAAAAAAGGTATACTATAATAATAATAAAATACTGAATACAAAATAAATACAAAAATAAATACAATACTTTTTGCATTTAATTGTAAAAAGTTTTGAGACATTCAATTCTTAATATCCCTTAGGTATTCTTGGAGAATGTCTAATTGCTTGATGTTGCCTGGGTTAATGGAGAGATACAGCTGGGTGTCATCTGCATAACTGTGGAAACTATGATATGTGTATGATATGCCCCAGGGGTAGCATATAAATGGAGAATAATATTGGGCCTAGGATGGATCCCTGGGGTACTCCACATGTCATGAGTGTGCTAGATGACCTGGATTCACCAATAGCTAAAATGTTAAAATGCTAAAAGTCCTGTCTCGCTGGTAAGAGTAAAACAATAGAACCAGAGATGCCCAGCCATTGTTTAAGATGTTAAATTAAATCAGTAGCTAAAAGTACTGTTACTTACTTCAAGAAGCACAGTCTCTCTGCTATGACAAGCTCTAAAACCAGACTGAAACTTCTCAAAGAGTCCATTGTCATCCATAAAAGCAATTTGTCAGCTACTGTTTTTTCCAAGGCCAGATAAGGAAGCAGAAAGCCCCAAGATGATTCATTTGCCCTGCAGTCTTTCATATCAAGTGGTTTCAACACTTGTCAATATGTAAACTCCCAATGGAGAGGGAGGGAGGGAGAGATGGAGAGGGAATGAGAAAGGGAGTCTGCATTAATCAGATTTGCATAGCTCAACATAACATAGAGATGTGCAAAATGGCATGCCTTTGAAAGGGAACGGGATTTGCTGACTCCCATCTGAATGCGTAGTACCAGCCAAGCCTACAGTACATCTGCTCACTAACATGCAACATATGATCTCATTACATATGATGTGTGACATACACAACACATATGATAGGGCCAACAAGTACTGTAATTTTGCTGTGCTGTATTTTATCTGACAGACTACAGAAGGATAGTACCTCAACATGCAGCATACTAATATATAAAAAAACACTCTCAATCAACCAATGATTTAAATTTTATAAACTAGAATTCCTAGTGTTGTCAAAGAAACACTCAATGTGATATGTCTGTTTGTACGGCACTTTCACTCAAACCCCCAAGAGCATAACTGATGATGACATCAATTTAACCGGATGAATTGAAGCATGAAGATGATTTGAAAAAGTCACTGTAATTGACGCTGACAGTCCAGAGGATGACTGTGGGTTGAGTGCTGCTTCCCATCCAAAAGGAGGTTTGGTGCCGCAAGGGGTTGGCTGCATCGGCTCGCCGCTGATGCTGTGCTCCCCGGGGGCTTGTGGTGAGTAAGGTTCCCTGTCGCAATGCATTCATTACAACACAGACATGCTCCGGGGAGTCCATGACTGATCCCCCCTCCTCTGCAGGGTGCAGTTTGTCTTTCTGGGTGATGTTTGTGTGTATGTATGTGTGTGCACGCATTTGGGGGGGGATTCACATATCGTGTCCTGAAAAATGCTCATATCTACAGAAAGTTAACGTTAATGTTGATTTTGTCACTGTCCTACCATGCATTTTGGTCATTCTACAAACCAGTGTCAATAGCTTGATTTTCTGAAAACATTATATACTGTATGTTTATTTGAATCCCTGGATACTGAATGTGAAATTTCGAACTGAATCCGTGTTCCCTTGTCAAGTAAGGTGGTGGTGGGCTTTACTTCAATTTGAAGTTTGTACTCATGCTATAGGCCTGTCTCCAGACAGCACCGCTGAATAGTTTGCATCGAACATTATAACCACCCAAGTCCCACCTTGGCTATGAAAGGCAGACAGTGAATGTTCCATTAAACAGTGAGGCGTATAGTTCAGCCCCTCAGGCTATAATACGCACTGCTCTGCCTAACAATGTCATTCTTGCTTTATTCAGCCACTGCTGCATATCGCTTGAATTACCACCTGCTGCTCGCATCCTTGCTAAACCGTTTTTGCCTCACGGCTCACTTTTGAACGGTTCACATGGTTAAACCCGCGGTGAGAACACAACTGCCTTCATCTTATTTCCATTTCTATCCATTTTTTTTCCTCAAGAGAACTACACATGGTCATGTTGGTGTCAGCTATTCGTCAATTCACCCACCATAACCTGCTAGAGCTACCTTGAGCTAACACTACTGACCTCATCCCATTAGCAAACTCATCCAATACCAGTTGTGCCACAATTAAATAAATAAGTATGCCTTCATGAAATAAATAAATAAATCGTATGAATAAATACAGGAATATATATATATACAAATGTTTCTTGGCCCATGTCACATACACAATCACTCACTAATAATGAAAAAGAGCGCCAACTTTCAAAATGCCATACTACATGCTGCTAGGCAATAAAGTCATCATGTATGGGATTGTCTGCTCTGTTTGTGGGGGGATGGGCGACTCCCGCAGCTCTACCTGGCAGCTGACGTAACGCCATCAACACATCAAAACAACGGGACAGCAAGTGAGAGAAAGTGAGAAAAATAAGTAATGTCAAAAAGGACAAAACTTTCTGGTGTTCAGGGGAGAAGGAGAAGAAGAGAAGAGGAGGAAAAGAGAGGCAAAGAAAGAGGTATGACACCAGTTTTGATATAAGCTAATTTTGTCTTAAATTGAGAAGCCACGGTGGAGCACCGAGTCTGTTAGTGCCGGGGTTGGGCGATGAAAGCTAGCTAGCGACACGGACAACCAGCATGACTCATAACAGGACAACTGATGGAATGGGAATGCATGAGAGCATTAAAAACAGTGACAGACAGTCATGTTTTCTGGGTCATCAGACCCTCACTGTTGTCCAGCTTGGACCATAGCTACTTCTGCTACTGTTTGCTACCTACTTACCTCTCTGTTTTTGGCCCTGCTCAACTAGGCTGTAGTGATGAGTCTTGTAATGTTGGTAAAATGGAAATCTATACACCTTGGTGATAGTGCACCCAGCAGCCTGCCAGCTACCTCATCTGAACACCCAGGTGATAGTGCACCCAGCAGCGCCAGTCTGGAATCTCGCCTAGGGTGCCAATTGGACCCTGGTCATACACCACCAAAATTAACAATTGTGAAAAACTGCATGTTACTGGGCCAATGTGGCTTAGCAAAATCTGTGCAGCCAGTTAAGTGCTAGTACTCTTGGGTTTTGCTCTGGTGCCCGATTTTGAAGCATTGTTATTGACCTGCCTTGACATTAACTCTGGTACTCATCCTCATACTCTCAAACTTGTGTCAAGTGCTCCAAATCCTCGAACCTGTGGGGGGACTTCCACATGTGTGACTGAATGAACAACTTGGTTAGTGAGTCAATGAGTTAGTGGTGCATTTGCTGAATTGGACAGGACACTATTTCATTCAGGCAGTCTGTACCTACTTGCACTTACAGTATATGTCCAATAACTGTATGAAGCATGTTTCACGGGTCTTGGTTATTTGAAAGAGCGAGGGCAAGTAAGGATATATATGATCCCTGCTTTTAGACTGTAGGCTATTGGGGGCTTGTGTTTATATGGTGGTGGTATAGTCTATAGTCTATAGTCTATAGGTATAGTGAGGGCAGCGGAGGTGTGGGGTAAATTTTGCCGATGAAATTCTAATTTTTACATTTGTATTACTAGTTTTTGCTTTACTACTGACTTTACAAAGCGAATAGATTTCTGCATGAAATTCCGGTGTGTATTTTCATGCCAGAACAGTTGTATTAACTGTAACATTCATAAAAAGATTTTCAAATGACAGGATTTTCACTAAGCTTGGTAGTACTCACTCAAATTCCCAAGCCTGTTATATCCATGAGCAAGGGAAGAGAAAAAGACACCAGTGTTCTCATATACTCCTACCACCCCCTCCACCCCACCCTGTTCTTATTTTTTTAGCGAAACCACTCAAGCAGCAAATTGTCTCTCAAGAAATGCTTATCTTAAGATAAGCGAAAGAGGGCAAGAGTGGAGGGAGACAGAGGGAAAGAGGGAGGGAGAAATGACAGAGTTGGTGAGTGGGGAGAGGTGGGTAAAAGGGTCTGAAATGGAGAAGGAGACAGTTTAAAGAAAGACTAAAGAGAGGAAAACTAATGGACAGAGAGGAAGAAAGAGCAGAATCTAAAAGAAAGGCTGAAAGCATGAGAAATGGAGAGGATGGAGAGAAAAAACATGGGAGGAGAGGAGAGAGAGCAGGCAGTATCATTGTCCGTCAACATGATGGGATACTAGCCTTCATAAGGACTGACAGCGTTCCCATATATAGTTGTTTTTCCACCACAGTAAGTATCCAGAAACTTTTGGTACTTAGTACTATTAATACTTAGTTCCGGGAACTTTGACCTTTCCCACTGGGGGAACTAGCCCCGAAGTAGATAACCCCACCAACCCTTTTTTCCCACCATCCCTGTCCCACCTCTATAGGTCACTCAAATGCATTTACATTTCCTATTCACGATCTTAACCTTCCCTGTTTCCTCTCCTCCTGCCCTCTCACCTCAAACTCACTGATCCAGAAATCCCTATCAGACACAAGCAGAGATATACTCATAGAAGCATTGCTAAATGGGATAAAGGAAAAGACATGCACTAGAAGAGTACGCGTGTACACCACTCACATATTTTTAGTTTTCTTTGTGTACCTACTTTAAAAAAGCGGTTATCTACTTGTTTTTGTTAGCCTGCCTAGACTTTTCATATTTGTCTGTCTCTGCAGACAGACTGTACAATAGCAAGAATTATCAAGGTAGCTGTATCTTGCACATGCCCAGATTTGTGTATTTACAGCAAATATGGCTAAAGTTGGCATTGAAGTAAAAATCAACAGGAGCGATTTTGGTTTCTATTGCGAAGTAGTGATGGAACACAATGTCTCTCGCCTCTGTTTTGTTTTGCTCTGGGGGGTGGAGACAGAGGAGAATCGATAATGGCAATAGATGTAGATTCACTGGCCGATAATGTCTTTGGTTTGTGCTTCATCACAGTCAGCCTTATCAGATGGTGTCTATATTGTGGCACCCCAGGGGAAATGGCAGGTGTCACGAGCCCATTCTGAGGGCAGATGCAGCTCACAGCTCACACAGGAGGCACGATTGCGATGACAAAATGATAGTTTTACTTACTGAACACAAATAACAATTCAAATCACAACTTAAACTTAAGCAGCCTCTCTGTGGCGATAATGTGCACGTGTGTGTGGGCGAATGCATTTCAGATCTTGTCTGTTATGGAATCACAATGAAATATAAACTGCTGAGCACTCCATACTCACTACCAGAACCCAGTTTCACTGTGTGTTTGTAGCGTGTCTCAAGAACTCACTTGGCAGGGTCAATATCACCCATAAATTGTGCTGAGTATGACAGTTTGAATCACTGTATTTTAGAAGGACTGGCATCACCCAACTCAAAGTAGTTCCCCTTTGATAGAATGGATGGCATATTCCTCTTGAGTACTCTTAATCTTCATCTTTCAGAACTCATCTGCAGTTATTTTTATCTGAGTTGTGTGAGAGAGACAGTGAGCTTGCATATTTATGTGTTTGTGTGTTTATCTGTATGCCAGCTACTGTTTGCTTCCGCAGTGCATGGGAGCTGAAACCCAACTTCCCTTTTTTCAATATGCCTCCAACAGTCTGAATTATCATGTTTTTCTGACTAGTCTCACTTTTTTCCTCTCCTTCACTCTGCCCCCTCTCTCATCCCCCCTTTCCTACATTGGTGTTTTTGCAGTAGCAAGGTAATTAAGGTCTGCACACACTGGAGGCCTTGCACGGAGAAACAGAGCTGATGAAATATTTACGTGTGCACTCTGAGAGGTTATTCCTCACTGAAACTTTAATGGCTCTTCCACAGTGGAACCTCTGGACCATAGATATAGAGCCTTTTGGGTGGAATGGGGGGAAAGGCGCTTCATGACTGGTCAGGCACAGGGAAAGGTGGTGCTTGATTGGAACAGAGCGTAAATATGTTGCCCATTTCTTTTGGTATGATAGTGTCACGGCCATGGCCGTGCCACCAGTTATCTCCCCTTGTCTCTCCTCTCCCCTCTCCCCTGTGTCTCCTGTCTTTCCCCTGTCAGTCTGTGTGTGTGGCATGGGCATGGCTCCCACCTGGCACTCCCCCAGCTCCCTCCTGATTACAGCATTCTACTCACCTGCCCCCATCTGCACACCTGCCAGCAATCAGTTCATCCACTCGCAGTATATCTACTCATCGCCAGATTGTTGTTTCACCTCAGTTGGTAGTGTCTCAGTCTCAGCCGCTCAGTATTCTCCATTCTGAGTTTTTCCCTTGTGTTTTTCCCTTTGTCTTATCCTCAGGATCACCCCCTCCAGGCCTCCCTGCCTGCCTGCCTGCTCCGCTTGCTCTGCTCACCTGCTACGCTCGCCTGCTACGCCCGGACTTTTCCAGCCAGCCGCGTCCATGCCATCCTCAGTCTCCCCGGTTCATCCCTACTCTGCCAGCTGCCTTGGGCTGCCATCATCACTTCCCCTCCAGATCCTTGCAATAAACCTTTTTACACCATATCTCTCTCGTCTGAGTCTGCGCTTGGGTCCCTCCTCACTGATCCTAACAGCTAGCATGTTTTCTTAAGCCTGTGTCAGGGCAAGACTAGCTTTTTAATTTGGGTTAATGACAATGTTGACCATGATGACTTTGATGATGCTGGATAGTGACTATAAAGATGCTCATTTGGGACCATGTTGGTTGATGATAATTGCTATGATATTGACCGTGATGATGCACGATGATAATAAGTTGAGAACATATTTCATTTAGCCAATTAAATCATTGCAAAGAAGTATTTTCAGAATTAAAATAAATGCCTAGGATTCATTTAGGAAAAGCAGACACAATAGTAGCAACAAAAATGAAACTACTGTTATATTTTTTCATGATACTGATGTTTTTTAGGGAGCACAGTAGAAAACATGCCTGTTTTCAATATGACTGTTGTTGTCGTGAAAGGCATTTATATGCCACTGAGGTGACAACAGTGTCTGCTACCACGAAAGCTGTCAGCAGGGGTTCATGGCGTGATAAGCTCCAAGCGGAGCATGACAGACTAGAGTGTGGGCTGATGGTGCACGGCCTTCTGGGAAGGTCGGTCCTACTGGTATGGGGAGAGAGGTAAAAGTTAGTCATGAAGCAACACGGAGCAACAGGAATACCAGTGGACAGCAATGTGACACCATGCTTACTTTGCATAGGTTAGGGATAGTCTCTTTTGAAGCTAAAGATGAAGGAGTGATGTCTTCTCTGACATCATCACAAATAGTGATGGATTGGTATACTGCAACTAATTCTACATAAAATACTCATCTACTGGACGAGTTGGTGCTATGTATCAGTTTGAAGACTGTTGCAGGAGCATGCCTCAACCAAACAGGGAGGTGTGTGTGTGTTAACAGCAAAGGCACATGAAATTGGTTGTACAAAATAAAGTTATCCCTCCATACAAACCCTACTCACACGAGCCTCAAGATTATATCTATCAGGCTCATCAACTCTTAGTATGTCACAAAATTAATCTTTCAGTACTGCCACAATATAGACAATAATGGTCCCTGGGTTTCTTACTTGCATTTCTATCCGTATCCCAACAATGAAATAATTCAAATAGTTCTCAAGGCGAGTCTGGGGAACAAACCGAGGCTGATGGAAATGAAGCATTGAATGAAACTGCCCCCAGACAGTCCACAGCCAATTTCTCCCAGTCACATCACCCGTCGATTATCAGACTCACTGATTCTGGAGAATTTTGGGCCCCAATTTTGGGTCCCAATTTGTGTCCCGTATCTATAGAGGTCAGCTCACACATCCATATACAAACCTACATGGACCCATGCCGACACACAAGCACAGTGGACACACATTATCGCAAGTGCAAACACATACACATATAGTACAGGAGCACACGAGCACAGACATATGCAAACACATACCCATACACAAACATGCACTGCACAAACACACACACAACCAAGGAGCGGTTCTAATTGATCAACTGCAACCCTTAGCTGGAGGATGTTCCCTTAGTAAAGCTAACCCATGTGGAATTAATGGTATCAGATGGAAAACAGTGCAGCAAATGAGCACAGAGGAGATGGCAGTAGCCTGCCGCGGGTGTGTTAGTTTACTTTATTGCACACATAATAAATGTATAATAGAACAATGATGAGAAAAAGTAGGAAGAAAAGGCTAATTAACTGTAAATCTAAAAGTCAAGTATATGAGGGAGAAGAAGAAAGGTTATGAAAATAGTTACAAACCAAAGCTATGTGAAAATGTTTAGAATTCTGAGTGAAGCAAGGCAACAGATAATTGGTTGTTTTCTCTACAGTTTGATAAGGCAATGGACAAAACAATGGAGCGTGGTCTCAAGATGCATCGCCATACTGTGCAATATGAAAGGATAATAACACTTGTATTGTGTAATACTGTTTCTGAAATGCAAAATGTTTTTTGTGTTTCTTTGCATTTGCAATAACAGTAAGGCCTATGTGATGTTTTTACATTTCCTCTAAGAGACCAGTACAAATCTTTACTGAAGGCACCTCAATCCAATAAACTGGCTGAGTAAATGAGTTTTATGTTTAAAATACCTCTCGCGACAAATTTATTACTGCGTTCTAGACATGAAATTTTGCTGTCGTCAAGAGCCTTATTGTTATTGTCTGGTATTAGAATTACTGTAGCCTCACTGAAGTAAAGTGTGAAGAAAAAGGAGCTTAACTGTGGGCAAAGAAAGTCGTGAGCTTCTTGTTTATAAAATTGCGGAACAACAGATTGAGAATGGATAGATTGGGTCTATGATTCATTAAGTGGAAGATATTATATGGTAGTTACATATGTCAGTAGCATGTCAGTGAAATTCATGTGTGTGTGTGTGTGTGTGCGTGCATACTCGTGGATGTGTTTGTATGTGTGTACGTGTGTGTGTCTTTTTGTTGTGACCTAGTTGGAGCATCAGATGGCTGGGGTTTATAGCACCAGGACCGTTCATGTAGTGTCAGGCAAGTTAGCAATGACAGAAAAAATACTAAGTTAATATTCTCATGAGGCAGAACCTTCCCAGCTGGTATTCAAAGCACGTTAAATCAAATGCTAAGAATGATTTACTCTTACTGGTTTCTGTTGGGGTGGAGGGGGCAGTTTGTGTGTGCGTGTGTGTGTGTGTGTGTGTGCGTGCATCACATCAGTACAAAGGCACAAGTATGACTGCTTAGACCCCAAAAGGTTTGCTGCTGAAGTGGTTCTATTCTCTTTTATGAATAGCCTACTGCATAATATAAAGCATTGGGATTTTATAACTGACCTGTGTGACAAAAACCTTGAGGTACCTTGAGGTACCTGTGATGCCAAGCCAAGTACCTCTCACATAATGTAATAATTGCTCCCAGTTCCCTGTTGGCAAAGAGACAACCCATTACTTCCTGCTTGTGGCTGAAATTCCTTTTAATATGTACTGTATTATCATGGCAAGACCACTGACTATGCCCAAGGCTTTGGCATGCAATGTGTTGAAATGAACCAAAACCTGCATCACACTGTCTGTGCTGTGTGTAGCTGGGGCCCTTCTGTGCATCACAGTGGTTGTGTTATAGTGTAGTGCTAAGGAATACGTTATATGTGCTAAGCTGTGTTGTATTTGTCCAATGTGTTCTAGGAGAGCCAGTATGGAGATTTCATTGGCAAAGATGTTTTCTAAAGACCTCTATGTGCATTACAATGACTGGGACATCTGCTACTGGCTAAACGTGTACATTTCAAGCAAAGCTCCTAGGGGCCCTACAGTGGATTGTATTATGTGTGCATGCTTCTTGGTAACTGTTTAGGGCCTGATGCTTGCAAGCCTGGATTGGTTAGAGGTTGAGCTGGGGTCTTACATCGCCATGCTCGAGTTAGCTTGAGCATGGCTGGGCCCCAGTGTGTGCATGTGTGCCTACTTATGTCTGTTTATTTATTTATTTATTTATGTGTACGTGTCTGTAAGAGTGTGTGTATGTGTGTGTTTTGTGATATTCCATGGCTATAATAGAGCTGCTGTGCTGGCATTGATATATGAGTGTGGCTGCAGTTATTTGGCCTGGGGAATCCGATGGATCACTAGAGCACAATAATGGCAGTGAAGCCAGGGGGTGGACAGTTCTCCAACGGCACACAAAACATACACACACCCACACACACACACACACACAGAGAAAACATGCAGAAACATACTCTTCTGTCTTCTATCGCTTCCTTTTCTGATCTTAATTCACACACCACATGCAGACACACACACGCCGTTCTCTTCTCACAATCTCTTCTCTGATCCTGATCTTGCACAGACACACACACAGATCTACACACATGCATTCAACTACATTAAAGATAGCAAAGAACAAAACTCATATGTCTAAAAACACATTCATCATTTATTTATGCCATTTATATTTAAGCACAATGAATAAAACATCCGACAGAATCCCAAATGCTTACACATTAAAAATGCAGAGGACTCTTCCAACAGGTTTTTAACGAGTCTGATTGGTTGAAGGGGCCAAGTGAGTGTCTTTCATTTGTGGCATGTTATTAGCACACCTCAGCTCTATTTCCTCACAGACCGCATCTCTTTCACTCTCAGCTGCACAGTTATTATCTTAGCTGTATTGGTGTCAACAGCATCAGGACTCTATTGTGATTATCAGGAGTAATTACAGTAAAACAACATGACAGTTATCTACAAGAATGCGTAGCACTATATCATTAAAGCCACTATCCTTGCTTGGTGTATATAGGGCAAATGGAGTGCCACAGCTGTATAGAGCAATGTGATTGGTGACTGGGGTTAGGAAATGGGGTGCCAGTGTTATAACCAAGGTTACGCTGGGTGTCTGTCTGTGGTGATATATTTACTTTTCAATTCAAATTCAAAGCTGGATATCTGACTATGTGCATTGTACACAGTTAACAGTTCCACAATTACCTGAAACGCCTACCTGGACTATCGGCACTACACTAGACATACTGTATGTTCATGTGTTTACACCAGTGGCGTGGGTGGGTGGGCCTACTTGCCCACCCAATCAGAATACAGTAGCTACCCGTAGCTGCGCCACTGGTTTGAATGTTGCATGTTGCAAGATTATATCGCCACTTTGATAGTTATCTCCTTAGAAATGTCTGTACGTGTACATGTCTGCCTTAAACAATAGCCTAATCCCAGGTTCAATAACGGAATTGTCAAATATACTTGAGAATGGGTCACCTAGCTTGCGACCCTAAGGAAAGTTTCCGGTGTCCTAATTTGATCACAATCACAAAGCAATGTAGGTAATATGTTTAAAACTACAATGGCTGAAATTCAATAACTACCAGAATGGCTCTAGTGGTCATTCTGAGCTTTACATCACTCCAGCCAACGCTTGGCATTGCACATGGTGATTTTAGGCTTGTGTGCGGCTGCTCAGCCATAGAAATCCATTTCATGAAGCTCCCGACGAACAGTTCTTGTGCTGATGTTGCTTCCAGAGGCAGTTTGGAACTCGGTGAGTGCTGCAACCGAGGACAGACGATTTTTACACGCTACACGCTACACTCTGCAATCCCATTCTGTGAGCTTGTGTGGTCTACAACTTTGCGGCTGAGACGTTTCCACTTCACAATAACTGCATTTACAGTTTACCAGGGCAGCTCTAGCAGGGCAGAAATTTGACAAACTGACTTGTTGGAAAGGTGGCATTCCATGACAGTGCCACATTGAAACTCACTGAGCTCTTCAGTGCGGTCCATTCTACTGCCAGTGTTTGTCTACGGAGATTGAATGGCTGTGTGCTTGATTTTATACACCTGTCAGCAATGGGTGTGGCTGAAGTAGCTGAACCCACTAATTAGAAGGGCTGTTACATTGGGTTAAAGAAAACTAATAAGTTGCCCTCCATTTCTTTGAGAACATGGCAATAAGCAACTGCTCTGAAAGGGGAGGAAATTCTACCATCATCATGCCGTGGTAAAATATTAACCAAAAACAGAGCACATTAATGGGGAAATGTAGAAGCACTGGTTGAAATGTGTATTCTTCTTAAATATGTATCATGGTACAGTGTTACCTTTTAATATTAGATAAAAAATTACTCCATATCAAAGTAAAGTCCATAAAAAGTGCATGCTCAAATGCAAAGTCTAGGATTTGTCTGGATATTTTTTGTGCCTATGAATTTGTTGTTTCATTTTGCTAAAAATAAAATGAAACCTAGCCCAGGGATTCTTTTAAAAATACCCCATCTCCTCTGCCTTTGCACAGCCACTGTATATTTCAGTCTGTGGGGCTCCAGGCTGGTGAGAATGAAAATACTGGCAGCACAAATCAGGGTTCCTCCAATGAGAAACCTTTCTGTACAGGAAAGTATTATCCATTGTGCTGTAAAAATATAAACACCTAGAGCTATACAGCTAATTTTGCAGGAACCTTAATAGAATGTATTACACAAAACAAAAAAAGTCAGGGGCCTAAAACTCTTGTTTTTTGCACCTCAATTACCAGCGGTAACTGGAGCGGGATAGATTACATTCATGGTATTAGGGCTTCATAAGCAGTTTGGCTGGCATGGGCAACTGTGTTTTCTTGTTCTGCTTTAATGGTTGGCAAATGCCAACTAATGTCAGCCTGTAGGGAGATGGATCTTTAAAACTGCTCTTTAGGAATGGTGCCAAGAACCAGCTCCCACTGTCAGTCAGCTGCACCTTGGAAAGAGGGATGGGTGGAGGCAGTGAATGGGAGAGAGAGGGTAAGATAAAATGTGCAGAAGTCATATGAAGTCAGATGTCAAAAGCATCCATATGGCATTGTTTAAAAACAAGTGGCAGGGGAAGAATCTGCAGAAAGACACAGAGTAGGACAGAGTGACAGAAAGGACAAGTGAGAGCAAAGAAGGACACCATTGGAAGCAAAGAAAGGTAGAGGGATGGAATGACGGAGACTTTGGAACAACAAGAGAAATGGAAAGATAATCAGGGTCAAAAATACACTTATTTAAACTAGCAAGAGCCTTTGAAAGAGCAAGAGAGAGGTGGGGTTGTTGAGGATTTTCAGGTAGGCGCAGTGGATGGATGGAGAAAGACAAACAGAGAGCATGGAGAGCATGTTTTGCTTAACAACCAAACTTACAAGAAGCCATGCGGGGAGAGACGAGAAAGGATTTGGTGATGGTGGAAGTTTAAAAAGGGGAGAGAGAGTGGGAGAGACATTTTTAAATGAGCGTTAATGGTTTTAGAACTGCGCGGGTGATTCCTGACATGCTTTTAATGCGGGAGCTGGGATGACACATAATATTCAGAGTAATTACATGGAAGGCTGTTAAAGCCCTTGCAGTAGGAACTGACTGTGCCATACTTGCCTGTCTGACTGAGTGAGCATAAGGGGCCAGGCGTAGGTCTGTGTGCACACACACACACACACACACACACACACACACACACAGACATACCGTATATACACATTTGCTCATGCTCACATAAATACCCACAGATACAATTATTAACGTACACTGATGTGTTGATGCTATGATGATGATGATTCTTAAGATGTAATGTAATCAAATGGAAGACTTCCCCATGTCAACATGTCTGAAGACATCTTAAGGTCTAATTTAAAGACATGCAGTTTGTTGTTTTAAGAGACTAAATTCTATGTCTAATACATAAGATCACATTTTGCAGTGTCTTGAATACATGTGTCATTTCCTTTGGGAAAAGACACATTCTTCTGGTTTTGAGACCCCAAGTCTCAATTCTGGTCCAGTTCTGCTCCAGGTTTCTTTGTTGTTTTGTTTCTTTGTTCTTTGTTCTTTGCAGCCATGCTGTATTGTTATTATTCAAGCATGTCAGTGTCAATAATGAAGTTACGTATGATGCATGGTTCAGTTTTGGTGTGATGGCATGTGAATGGAGAGAGTGCTATGCAGTGCGCTCCTTGTGTGCTGTAGGTGAAGCTCCTCTTTAATTCATGTTGTGTACATATAAATGTCAAATAATCAAATTTGACATTTAAATAATTCAATATGTCCAATATTTCTAATGCATCACCTGACAAGCTGACCTCTATCAGCAATGCTCTCTGTGGGGACTGTATAGGTGGGGACTGTCCCCCTCCCCTGGCTGATACTTCACTGGGCAGCTGTTGTCAGTGGACCAGAGGAAAAGGCATTGACAATCTGTGTTACCTCTTCCCAATTTTAAAACTATTATGTGTGTGTATAATAATATCTTTTAATGAATGTAAGGTTATAACAGTAACATTGCACAAATTGATCTCAAATTGATATCCATATCATTTACTTGCTATATCATCAATCTGCAGTGGTAAGTCCACACACAGAACAAACAAATGCATGCATGTGAACAGACACAAGCAAACATGGGCACACATACACACACACACACACACACACATACTGTATATACATATACGCACAATAAGGTCAAATGGATTTTCTTTGAACTGACACCCTTAGAAATTTTGTTTAAGCCCCAAGCTAGTACTTGTTTTCACTGGTTTGTTGTGTCACCATAATTGCACTCAACAGTTATCAACCTCTATTGTCAAATGTAAGGCCATGCATTGAAAATGTCAGCATTTTGCAAACATAAAGGCACCAGCAAAACCAAAGCAATGTGTTATTCTCCTTTGAGGGAAGTCTCTGTTGCAAATTTCACAGCCAATTAAACTTGGGCATTGTGTGAAAAGAATATAAAAAACTGAAAGAGCTGTTACCCCAATGCATTAAAAGGGTCATCTCCCACTTTGAAGCAAGTACTAAGAGGAACATTTGAATGTTGCAGAGTTGCACACTTTTTTAGACTTGCTTCTCCCAACCTCCATCTCTCCAACCTCTGAAAACCATTTAAGACGCAAAACACAAAAAGATCCCAGGGAAAGAGTGATGCAGACAATGAATTTTTAATAGGTCTTTTTCTGAATTTGCTTTTTTCTTCATTTTTCCTCCATGCTCACCATGCCTTGTTTACACCCACAATGCATAAAAGTTTCAAAGGTAGTGGGAAGGTGATTGCAGAGTGTTGTTTGAGTTGGGAGAGCTAGTTTCTGCTCTTACAGTTAGTCTGGAAGAAGCAGGTTATTCCAAAAGCGTGCCGTAGAACCGGGGGAATTTTCATTCAGTGCCAGTTTAGCTTACTTAATGTTGAAGGGAAGATTTTCTTTATGTTGTGTAAAAGAATAGGCTAATTGACACTTTGGTGCAAAAGGCTGGAATTCCAGGCTTTTCTGGGTGCTTAGAGCATACCAGTAATGATTTGCCACCAAATTCAGTCAGCTAGGTGCGAGAAAAGAGATCTTCATGTTGTATTTTTGGATCTGGCAAATGCCTTTGGGTCAGTACCACATAGTCTGTTGTGGGAGGCTTTTGATTTCTTTAGAGTGCCAGTTAGTATAAAGAGGTTAGTCAAAGCTTACTTTCTAGACATTCAATTATGTTTGGCAGCATCTGGAGATAGGCATTATAGCAGGGTGTACAATTTCCACAGGCACAGGCAAAACAGGGGCAGTGGGTGAATTGGGAAAGTGTAGAAAAGAGAAGTTTGAAGTGGAGAGAGTTGTGGAGTATGGAGGCAAGTCGAGTTAGATTTATTACTTATGATGTTCTGCCATCTCCCCAAAATCTTAGTCAGTGGATGGATGAGGATGCTGCCTGTCCGTTGTGTTGTGTATGTACGCTGAGGCATATACTGTCAGGGTGTAAAGTTAGTGTTTCCCAAGGGCGATACAGTTGGCGACATGACCAGGTGATGAAATGTTTTTCAGCAGCAGTTGAGGGAAAACAGCTAGAAGTAAATTCTTTAGCTGTTAGTAGGGAGGATGTGATGGCTTTGTACGTGAGGGAGAAAAAGTTAGAATAAGGGAGCGCGCACAGAGGCTTGATCTGGGACAGCTAGGAGTGGGCGGAGACTGGAAAATGAAGACTCTCTCCAGAGACCTCTAAAATGAGTATGATTCCATTGACAAGTATGCAGCAGCAGAAGCTGAGGACCCTCCCTGAAGCCAGAACTCAAGAGAACCTGGAGGGTCTCACAGCTGTGAGAGACATAAGGACCAAGTGGAAGCCAAATCCCACATAGTGATCATTTCTGTGATAAACACTCCACTGAGCACCATGGTGGGTTTTGGAGCAAAATTTCCAAACTGTGCAATTTCCTTGATAATCTCTCTGAATCAACAGCCTCTCTGACTTGATGCATTTATCAATTTGATCCACTTTGCAACTCTGATTGTACCCCAGTTTGTGCCATGATAAACTCATGGTTACATAACAATTGTTTGCTTTATAACAACCTCTATTAAAACCTTAACCTGTACATTGATTGGCAAGGCTGCTGGCAGGCCATTCGCATTCTCTGCTCAGGTTGATAAACTTTCCCTTTCCTTTTCCATGTACCTCTTTCACATTCTTTCTAGGTCATTGGAGTTGAAGGCAAATATAGATGTCCATCCAATACCCTGACCTCCACAACTTTCCACCGCACTATTTCTATGTCAAACTACTGCCTGTTTCAGTCATATTAGCTCTGCCTCTAGTTTCATTCAATTTGTAGAATATAATATGAAATTATGGTGTTTTATGGTGCTTTACTTTACTTTACTTTTTTGACTATGAGATATGAACTTGATATGAGAACAGGCTGCACACACACAGAGCCTGACTATGCAAGCTGGACCTGTGTCAGAATGACAGGGGCGTGAAAGGGCACCGACCCAGATAGTGGCGTTAACCCTCACCAACCGATCAAATCAGTTTAAAGGAGAATGGATGGTCAAGAGTTAATCCACCTCCCTAATCCTCAGGCGCTAAAGAGCTTACCATGGATGGTTCAGAGTTATGGATATTTAGAAATATGGGATATTTATATAGCTGCCGACTTTGGCTTACACAACTCTCAGCAGGGAGGCTGTTAACAATGGAAGTAGGAAGCTGGCAGGAGGGAAGAAGAGGAGCGACAGAGATAGAGGGGATGGAAGGGAATGGCAGAGGGAAAAATCGAGGGCGGGAAGAGGTGATGAGAGAAAAGGTGAGGTTGAAAGACATGGAGAGAAATGGAACTGGCTGAATGTGACGATAGAGAAGGACAGAGATGCAGAGAAAAGAAGAGAAAGACAGAACTGTGGAGTGAAAGAGGGTGAGACACAAAGAGATAAAGAGAGAGGACGGGTGAGGATGAGAGAGACGGACTAGAGGACTGACAGAAACTGAGAGGGAAGGAGACAGAACGATGCTGTGAAAAACAGTGACACTTAAAATTCTACAATTTGCTCCAAACTGGCATGTGTTAGTAACAGTGTTTGTAAAAAAGTGAGTAGTGTCAAACTGCCCAACACAGTTTTAGAAAGTAAACATGAGTGCAATGCAAAGGCTGGCATATTGCTCCTAATCGCCATTGGATCCCACTGGACACACCGCTCTCACTGTGGGTAAGGACAAGCAACTAATTAATCCATAACACATGACAAGACAACACACACGCACACACACACACACACTATGTCAGCGGTGATGTAGGTGCAAAGAAAAAGGTGGATGAACTATGACCCCAGCTATTTATATATCTGTGGTGCAAACATCAATAATTCAATAGTAAAAATAGACAGAAACAGATTCCATCCCATCTATTTATTTACATTCTAGTCAAGGCAGTTGCGCTCTATGGGTTATTGTGTACACGCTGTAATGGCAAACAGATTGATGTGGCCTTGGGAGTCATTAACAAGTCTTAACAAGTCCTTGAGATGAATAATCAATGGAACATACAGAATACAGCTGACTTGAGTGAACACGCAACCTGAGAAATCTGAAACACTCTCAGTCATATTACTGTAGGTCTTATAAATACAGCAGCTCAAGTAAATCCACCATGCTATATTGTGCTTCATGTGGTGACAGCTATTGGCTTTGCCACGTCTCATAATCACTCCTGGGAATCACACTGAAAGTTTGACTAGGACTAAAAACAGTCCCAGCTCAGAGTAGGACATGCAAGGTAGTTATGAAGCTTCCTATTTGCACCTTCAGCAAGCAGGAAGACTTCTCATTGAGAATGTATGACCTTATGATCAAAGTTTTATGACACTCAGGGCCACAAATTGAAATTATGACGATATACTGTAGTTTTCTTGATAGTTGTCACTAAGGATTCAGCAAATTCAAAGAGAACTATGTAGATAATTTGATGCAGAAGAATAATACCAAATACAGAAAAAGCACCACTCCCAGGTATACCTATGGGCTTCTAGGTGGCTCATTCAGTGGACTGACTAAGGCCTTACTGTCTTGCCTTTGCTTTTGGATGCCATGTTGAGCATATCGCAAACAACTTGAAGGCTAAAAACTAAAAACTGTCTGGAGCAATGAGCAAAATAACAGGAGCATGGCTAATATTTTATTACCCTCAATACCCTGTAATTCTACTAGCATCTGAATGTGGCTCTAGTTGGTTTCTAGATAAATATGAGGTTAGCAAGATGAAGTAGCTGACTGCTAACATTAAGCTAACTTTATAGATCAAAATCATGGATGTACCCATCAAAGGATGTACCCTTGTGGGTAATGTAGCCATCTAATCTCTTGACAATATTAAAGGATAATCTTGGTGTAAATTTAACATTTTCTGTCCAAAGACCAGTTGGGGTTGCCTCTGTTTTCACCTGCCACAATGTCTTGTTGTGTTTCCCACACTGAGTATGATGTAAATCAAAGATGACCCCCATGTGATTAAAGTGAATAGATGCCATGAAGCTGTCACTAGTTGTCAAAATGTTTCCGACCAGCATGATCAATGCTGGCAGCAAAGCACAGCTCCCCGTCCTTTTCTGCCTTCAGGTTCAGAAAACTCTCCTGGTTGTTATCCTGCTAATTAAATTTGTACGTTCACTAGAGCGTTAGTTGGCTCTAGACTTAAATGTCTGACTCTCTACGGAACGCTGAGTGAAGCGGACGTGTTTGTTATTTTTGTGAGTCATTGAGATTCAAGTTTTTTTCCCTCTTTGAGTGCCCATCTGTGCCTCTGTACCAGGGCCCTCAAAATATTGAGAGATGTTAATGGAGAGTACAAGTGGCCCGTGGTGTGTGTGTGTGTGTGTGTGTGTTGGTAAGGGGAATCTCACAATCTCTCATAGCAGTCAGTCAGGGTGCTTGGCAGGCCCCAGTGCCTGAATAATTGAATTAGAGGATATGGCTAAAGGACTGGCACACAAACACTCAAATACACACTGACACACACACACACACACACACACTTTGTGAATGGAAGTGCAATACTACTATCAGCACGCAACTATGAGAAAACATAAATCAAGACTCAATCATTACCTGAAAACAATCATCCCACCAATGAATCAAAGAGACCTTGCTCACATGTTATTTGCTTTTAATTACAAATTTATTGCAAATATAGAAATAGATCTTTTGTACAGAAATTGCAAGGGAAAGAAAATTCATCATCAGCAACAGATAATTGAAGAAAGCATCCAAAGCTTAGTTTCTCTTTCCGTTTTGGTCTCTAAATACTAACAAGTGTGGAGCTGAAACCAGTGGGGAAACTCACATTAGATCTGAATAGGATACAACCACAGGGCTTGTAATTTGACCTACAAACACACTGTGGTCAGCAATGGTCCTTTTCAGTCTTTGACCTTTATATATGACTTAAAGATTGACCTCCTGAACCTGGCAACCTTTTGTGGACCATATTTGACATTAATTACCAAACCTGTCTCCAAATAGGAATTGAAATCACCCGATTAGATTTGAGCCTTTGCTTTGGCCAGAGAGGCAGTAGTTGCACTTCAGATGGATTAAGTTGGTCCTGTTGTACTAGGCCAGGATCAACGAAATGCTGATGTTTTTAAAGGGCTATTCATAGTATTTAGACCCAGTTCCAGTAAATACAAGCTATGAGACAGTGAAATGCCTCAACTCGCGGGGCTGTTGCTAAGAGGGCGGAAAAAAACCCCGGGTTGCTGCTTTTGATACCAAAGTAAGAAAAGGGAAAAGTAAAAAAAAAGTTACTATCATTATAGGAAGAGATGAGATGATTCAGGTATTCTAAATATGCTCTGTAATTTCCTCTTGAGTGTGTTCTGTATCTGCATGCTCTGAGGTGAGCAGTCATACTGTGCAGTGACATGTAGAATTATCTTGTACTCCTAAACGCTTCACCCAGCAACATTGTTACTGAGACTGCAGGAGGTTTCTGTCCCTAGTGAATAATAGTCTTAAGCAATTACTTTAATAGGGCCAAGATGTCACAGGCATTGCTGATAGAGACCAATTGAGTAAAGTAGAAACATGAAGCAGGCCTTGAGTTCTGCACGGTGTCCATTACATAGAAACCATATCTTTGTGCATCATGTCTATATGTAGGTGAACAGCGACTTTGGATGCTTTAGTATACTAGGATACTATGATTAGCTTGTCTATTTAAGCACATCTCTCAAGTATCCAAGGGATCGATTCACGGATATTTAATTTCCTGAATGAGGTGAGAATGGACCTTCCACTTGCTTCTCTTATCTGTGAACCGCCGGCAGCGTTTGGAAGCCTCTGAGTTTTCAATCTCTGACAAGCCCTATCACTCTGGCTTTGGGAATACCACAGTACTGGATTGTGTGTTCAGAATAGCAATGGATGCCTGGCCCCTGCTATCTATGAGCACGGAAAACATAAACATTGATGGTAGGGTACTACAAGTGAATGGGCTCTGCTCTCACTGCAATGTGAGCTTGTCACAAGTTTCCCGCAATGGTTCCATAGTTGGAGGAAGGAGAGCTTTGAGCTAGAGATTAGCCACCGATACTAATAGACTACTTCCTTATCTGATTACAGCGCTACTTCACTTAATTAAAACATAACTCTGCCAAATGGCTGCCTAAAGTAGCATGAACAAGTTGACAAGCTGCAGAGCAGACTCCACCCAGAGGTTAATGTGTTTCATTTTCCCTTTGTAAATGACACAGGGCAGCTATATATGTTTTTGGCACAGGCTCCTCCACAGCAGATATATCTCAGTTAAGGAGGCAAGTGTATACTCACTGTAAAAATGTAAACATGGCTATGACTTATGGCCTGCTGTCACAACATGGACACTAATGTAATAACTAATGTAATAGTGGAGCTGGGTGGTACCAACACATCATTGGCTGGGTGCCATAAATAATGAAATGCTCTCAAACCCCTCTGCCTTCTGTACAGGCTCTTAATAATATTCTCTATTCTCTTAATAATAATATTGTCATAAAGGTACGTTCCACCTGAAGTCACTCCCCCCCAGGCATTTTCATGACTATCTGTGGTCATCCTCATTCATTTGAAGCTCATTTCTCTTACTTCATTAAGATAGTGCTGAGTGCTGTCGAACCCAATGGTTAGTTTCTTGACCCCTAATTTGAAATTTCAAAGTTAACAGAAACCTTTAGCTTCTTCCAGGGTACAGCCATCCAAGCACATAAACATTCCCATCGAAACAAGGCAACATATATTCTTTTCTGTGCACACAAAAAGCTATTCAGCAGAACAGATGTAGAGCATATTTATACGACATCTTAGCTAACACCGTGTGGGCTGACGCAGAGGGAGGATGATGCTCCATTGATTTGCCTGTGACTCCTAATTGATGGATTGGGATTAGGCTAAGAACATAATGTCACCCTTGTGTGCCGATGCTCTGCTTAACCTCTGACTCCAAGGGGATGTATGACAAGGGGAGCAGCTTGTGTGTGTGTGTGTGTGTGTGTGTGCGTGCATGTATATTTATGTGAGAGTGTATGAACATGTGTGATATTTTGTCCCAGAAAAACCTGCACTGAGTCTTTTTTTAAAGGAGATGGCTAAGTTGGAGATAATACAATCACAAACCGTGGTAGTGCCATGCTCCGAGCAAAAGGAGGTAACATTGCATGTGTACCATGGAGAATAATCATCGTAATGGAGAGGAATAGACTACAGCTTCTCTTAACAGATGGATGTAAACAACTGCCGGCTCCAGAGATTTTCTTTTTCCTTTTTTGCACTGCACAGTACTCCAGCAGCCTGTGGCTAAAAGAGTAGCAATGGTTACTGCAGTGTCAGTATATAATACAGCGACCTGAACCAAATGCAAACCAATAGGTAAGATTGTAAATATTAAACGTCACAAAGAATAAAAACGCCTCAAACCTAAAAGTTAGAAATCAACGTTCTTGACAAATACTGTATTTCAGCCCCTACAATTTTTGTTTTCAATGTACGTCCACTCATTGCACACAACAATATATTTTTGTCTCTTGAAAAAATACAGGGAATCATGCAAATATAACACTTTTCTTTTATGTAGTACACTATAATAAGCTTTCTCAGTTCTTAAACCTTTATGACATAGATCATGGCGAGTACTAAAAGTCACTCTCTTGATTCCCAATAATCACCCCCGCCTCCCAAAACAAAACAAACAAACAAACAGCCAACTGAAAATAGAGAAACACGTAGATATATCAAGAGATCAGGCTGAGTATAAAACATCCATAGAAGTATTTTTTAACCTTAGTGTTTTTTTCCAGTGTACAAAATTCACAGCTATTTCACAGATTCTTTAAATCCTTTGTTCTTCTTTTGAAACCAAACCTTGAAGAACTGGAGTTAATGCATACTATGCAAGGGTAAATAAACATATTTTGTCATTGGGTAAAAAGTGTTGTAATGAAAAAGTAGTTCGTGTGGCAATCCTGAGCCCTACTTTGCCATAAGTACAGGCTCTTCTTCAAGTGCTCTTCTGCTCAGGAAAAAATAGTAATTTGGAGGTTCCAGAAATGTTTTAGTTATTTCCCATTGAGCCTGCTCAAAATAGCAGACATGGAAAAAACTCTTGTTTCATATCAGAGCACAAAATGACTGAATACCAAATTATTGAGATGAGCCCCATTTCCCATTGCAACAGGGTATAGAACAGTTGGTCCTTAGCATGCATTTTATTTCATAATATACACATAGCTTTTCACAGTAGTCTCCTCACCTTCAGTAATCCAAAGACAACCCAAGAGTTTAGATCTATGGGGCCAGACTTTAAACCACACAAGCCAACCTCCTACAATAGGATTAAACATTAATAACACAGTAGACGACTTTCTCACGTCTGGCTTTCCCAGAGCGCTGGGCAAAACAACAAGGACGGCGCTACAAAACTGACAATCGATCTGCAAGTGAGCCTCTCTCCAGAGGTTCAAGGAGGATATGCCAGAGCAGAATAGACCAGACCTGAGGAATGTGAACCAGGCAGCGACTATGCAAGAGTATACTCATTTGGATGCCATTTGGATCTCAGACTCTACGTTTTCCTCACCATAGTCCATTCTATAGCAAGTACCAGTCCTATGGAGTGATGGTAGCAGTTTAAGACTAAAACTTAAACTCCCCCATAACCACAACAACAGTTACATTTATAAACTATGGCATAAGCTCCAAACAAAGGCCAGTTCACCAACTTCTCCACCAACACTTTTTTTGCCATTTGGGGACCACTTACAGAGTGGGATGCCGATATGAAGTAGTCCTTTAACAATTTTCTCATTTCTCTTGTAATTAATTAACCAGTAAGCTTTGAACTGTTTGCTAGTGATGAGCAACACAATAGCCGGCCACTCCAGTCAGTGCAGACCCGTGATAAAAACACTGTGTTTACAAATCATTAGAAACCTTGGCACTGTTCACATGGCCATAAGAAAATATTTGCAAATGGGCCAATATTGCTGGAACTTTGTAGATATGTTCAGAAAACAAATGTTTGATGAATGAATAGTGGCGTCCCTGAGCAGGAGAGCACTTGAACGTACATCAGTCTTTTTCCTCCTAAGAACCCATTAGCATGTTAATTAGCATTTCAAAATAAAAAAATATGAAATTACAAAATCAAACATGGAAAGCAATTATATTCAGAATTTTTGTGTCACATTTTTTTGATAGGTAGATGCACATAAATGGCAGCTGAAATGATTATGTGGGCACTCCTGATATTACTGACCATCTCTAATGTGACACATATCCTCATTGTCCATGTTTGTAGGTTTATGGCAGTTGATGATTTGCGGAGCTGAACGAACAAAGGTCCTTGTGTGAGATTAGATGTTTTTAAAAAGTCTCAGCAAAGAAAATCCTTTCTTCTGACTTGGCAAAAGTCTCAGTCACAGTAAGCCAGTGGTGGTAAGTTCGTTTGAAAACTGAATGTTCTCTCAAAGGAGCTGAGATCAGTGGATGCCTCGTGTTTCAAAGTTTCCAAGTTTGTATATTCAATACATGATGCTTCATCATGTAGAGGAGGCAGAAACACAGAGACACAGATGCATTTTTGAATGTTGACATTGAGGCCCTTGATCTGACACGGTCCATTCCAATTGTAAACAAACATGTCAGAATACTCTCCCACAGAAGTCCATGGTATATGACCTCTGACCCTAACTGTATGCACACATCTTATTCATACACAGAGAGAAGGAGACAGAGACAGCGATAGAAAACATATGAAAACATAGAGAGAGTTCAACACAGAGATAACATTACACACTACCTTCAAAGAAACATCTGCAAACCTGTTAGCATTCAACCCTCATCTAATCAAAATAAACAAGCAAACATGAAACAAACATGAAATAAAAATATATTTTTTTTAAAATGGAAGAAAAAGAGAGAGCATGAAAAAATGGATCATTGGGATGTGCAGAGCAGACCCAAACCCTGCCTGCAAAACAGGCAATTTCCAGGTTTTCTTATTAAGAGAACAGATGCTGAGAGATGGGGCTCCATACAACAGAGTTGTGTTCAATACCCACACTGTGCCAAAATCTATATCCCATTAGACCAGCAGGAGGGAAGAAAGGGGCAGGACATGGGCCAAATGAACATCATCTACAGCTGTGTCAGTAACTGAACGTGAATAAAATAAAAGAGAGAGAGAAAATGTTCCTGAAATTCACTTTGTTATTGTGCCTTCTCTTTAATCCCACCCTGAATGAAATATGGTGCAGCGATTACTGATTCATTTTTCACATTTTTAGAGTACTATGTACAATATATCTGTGCATTATGGTTGTGTGCATGTACTGTATGTATGGGAAAATGCAAACCCATTTGTCCTTGTTTGTGTATTTTTCAACACCCTCAATAATCCCGTATTGTGGATACGTTGCCCTCAATGTTGTGGGTTATGTTACTAAGTCAATCAGCCATTGGTCAAAACATTGACATTTTTCAATCAAATTGATTTGGGCATATATAATCAAATTAGGTAAGCCATGTCACCACCCACTTACACTGACCACTATCTTCCACACACCCACATACATAAGCATGAGAGCAAAAGCACATGCACATATACCTGCCATGATACAATCATAGGTAAATGGCTAATTAAGTCATCTATGATAAAAATAGAGGGATGCATGCTGGTGGTTAGCACTGTCGCCTCACAGCAAGGAGGTCCCGGGTTCGATTCCTGGCCCCGGGCCTCTCTGTGTGGAGTTTCCCACATGGGTTTCCTCCAGGTGCTCCAATTTCTTCCCAAAGGCATGAAGGTCAGGTGGATTAAAGACTGTAAATTGCCCATATGTATCAATGTGAGTGTCTGTGATGGACTGGAGACCTGAGCCTGCACGCCCAATGCATGCTGGGTTTGAGCCCCCCTGTCACTCTGAATAGGAGTAAGTGGGTAAAGACAATGAATGAATTAATTATAAAAATAGACAGCCATGGTATTAACGTCTGGAAAAAGAGGCAATGGCAGTAATTAAAAGTGTCCTTTCCCTCTGTCTTATTCAGTTTTAATATTAGAAAATAAGATAAGGTAATTTCACTGGGAGACTATGTCAGGAATTCTTGTGTGCATAAGCCATGAGAGGTGCGTTACTACTACACAATGCATTTTAGATCGCATTACTGTCCGAATGCGTGCAGACTGCATGTTGCGTTGACAGAAACAAAAGGATTTGGAGTGCACTGTGGTGCTCACGTTGAATGATGCAAATGGATTTCCTGGTGACCTGCTTGTAATCTACTTATATTCACTGTAGCTGCAAACAATTTATATCTCTGCTTCTCTTCCCTTTTATGTTTTACATTTCCTCTCTCTTTCACTTTTTCTTGGTCTCTGTGTGACAAATGGGTCACATCTCTTCTGCCTAGTTCTATGTAACTGGATTCTGTTCATATGTCACTGATTTACACAGCTCAGGTTAAATGTACACTGTACATTATCAGGTAAATTGCACCTAATTGCCTTTGCAAAGGATAATGTTATTTTGGCCTCTACACTTCCTCTGTCGCCTCCACCCACAGCAAATCTTACTTGGGTAAATACTGTTCAGGACAGTTTGGGACATCTATGGGACAAGCGTCTTTTCTCCACTCATAGAAGCATATCGATCTTTCCCTAATGGGGCAGTACATCGCCATACCTTCGGGCCTCCTTGACTGTTTTCTCATTTCTCTCTAGTTTCTCCCTCCCTTCCTTCCTGTGTGACAGACACTATTTAAATGCAAATAGCTCAGTCACATGGAGGATCTTGTGGAAGGGAGATAGGGGCTGCATTTGACAGCTCTGTTCACAAATCTGCATGTTTTCCTTTTTGACAGAGCACTGATCCCAGCCCCACCCCGATCTCCCTTCATCGTATACCACATATACAAGCCTATATTGCAAATGAACACAACACCCAACACAGAATGGAAAAAAATATAGGAGTTTAGACTGTCTTATGACACACATACACACTCTCTCTCCAGCTCAATGCGAAGGTTATCTAAGTCTACATTTTGTCATTACCCATAGATGAAAACATGGCACTGTGAAAGACAACCCAAAACATAAGCTCCACATGATCACTCACTGAGTACTAATTAGAGGGTTGGCTTTTGCTCCCTGTGCTAAAAGTAACACCACATCATTAAATGAGAATGATCCAGAAATGGTGCTACACTGAAGTGTAAAATAAAACACCAGACTCTCATATCCTGAGCACAGTTTCACAGTCCTGACTCTGCACACAATATTCTATACACCTAGCATGCCAAAAAATTCAAAGGCAAAAATGCCTTCCTTTTTTCTCTTCATGTACTTCAAATACTTTCTCTGGCCCAGCAGCCTAGTATCCACACAATGCTTCACTCTGGTCTCCCACTCACAGCTTCTGCTGTGCTGACACACCCTTCCAATAATCAAGGATGTCATGCAGGTCCTCCCCTTTGGCAAACTGCACCTTTTTGCGAAGGGCATTCCCAGCTGTCACATAGCAGGCCTCATCACGCTGGCCCTTACGGTAAGGCCGAAAGCGCTCCCAGATCCGGAGTGAGCTCTCTGAGGAGTACTCTGGGCTAGAGGAGTAGCCAGAGTAGCTGGAGTGGTGGCGGGCAGGTGAAAGCTGTGAGTAGGAGGCTGCATCCCTGCGGGAGCGCGTCAGGGGCTTGAGGAAGGAAACCCTCTGGGCCGGGGAGCCCTGGTGGGAGCCTTCGTAGTACAGTGCTGGGACGGAGTGGCGGTGCTCCGAGCAGTGGTAGTCCTGTTGCACCTCCAGCTGCTGCTGCTGCTGTTGTTGTTGTTGTTGTTGTTGTTGTTGTTTTTGTTGCTGTTGGTGGTGATGATGTTGTGGCTTCTGGTTGTCCTGATGTTGGACACCAACACCACCACTGTCGCAACCACCACCACCCCCTCCACTGCAGCTCCCACTCCCAACTAGAGGCAGCCTCTCCAAGGGTTCCCCACAGCCCACGGGGCTGGCCCGGTCTGGGTACAGCTGCTGCTGTTGATTA
>OOFE01029366.1:7599-21798 GCA_900323365.1 Monocentris japonica
CAGCGAGGCGCAGGGTTTGCCTGTGGATGAGCTGGATAGCCTGGGGATTGGGCTGGGTACCAGGCCAGAGCTAAGGCTGGATCTGGAACCACTGTGGTGGTCTGGAGTGGGTTTGGTTTTAGAAATGGAAGATGGTCTCGGGGTAGATGTAACACTGGGTTTAGGTGTAGTAGATGACGCTGCCATATTGGGTCTGGACATCGGCCTGTTGGTGGTGGGACTGACGGTACTGTTGAGACTCACATTGCTGTTATTCTCCCTTTCTCTGCGCTGGCTGTTGTAAGAACTGAGGTTCGGCTCGCTGTACAGATCCACGGTCAAGACCTTTCCATAGGTGGAGGGGTAGAGGGATGGAGGGAGAGAACGGGCCGGTTTAGGAGGAGGCTGAGCAGAGCTGGGCTTCCTGTTAAGTGGAAGAGTAGGGCTGCTAGTGGTTGTGGTGGTGGAGGAGCTCTTTCGACCTGGTTTTGTCTGGGTTCCAGCTGCTGGCCTGGATGCAGGCAGGGGCCTTTCCTGAGCTGCTTTCTGGACGGAGGAGACCCTATCCTGGACAGACTTGGCTGGAGGCGGGGGTCTCTCTGAGGGCTGGGTGGAGGAGGATGGAGGATCAGCTTTCTCCCGGCCATCTGGGTTCATTGAGGTTTCTGGAAAGACACAGAGAAACAGTCAAAAGTGTAATAACTCTGCTTTATGTTTGGCCAACACACACTGTAACTGGGTTTACACTGGATATGCTGAAGTTTTCATTGTGTGGCTTCAGGATTTTTGTGGTCTACAGCCTCACACGCTGTGGATGGTAGACAAATCAGCAAGGAAACAATTCTGAAATAAAAACCTTGCATTTAAGAATTGCTTATCCAGTAGAAACAAGGCCAGCGCCAGCAAAACAGACATGCAACATGCCATATATTACAGCTAGAATAATTTGCTTTCTGAGCAGTGCAGAACAGCAGTGGAGCTGTTTGGTCAAATACATCAAACTGATAAAGACGACAGAGATAACCAGACAAAAAATGTTTCTGATGAAAGACGTTTCTAAGCCTAGAGCTATTTTTGTTGGTTCTGTTGTTTAAAAAGACAGAAATCTCAATGACGTTGTGAAGTCACATGAGACTAAGGGACAGGCTGATTATGGCTCTTTAATGGCCTGACGATGAACATGTTAAAATAAGGACAGCACTTTATCAGCACTGCCTTTGACTAGATGTGACTCAATGCTTTTAAACTTTAATATCAGTTGTCTTAATTGGATCAGTAAGGTACTTCTGGCTCCCGTGTGTGAGTAGATGTCCTTTACTGGTCTTAAGGAATTGCTCAAGAGGAAAAAGGGAGCATATCTCAAATACAGGTAAAATTGATGGGGCTACTTACTGCACATTGCACTTAGTTTTATTTCAAGCACCCCCTCCCTTATTTTTACCTTGTGTGGGAAGCGTTACTGTTTCTTTCTTGAATGAATGGAATAGATTTGATACCTTTGGGTTATGACTTTTGGGAAGCTCACTTTTTCTCCCCTAGCACTTAACTGATACATTTGACACAAGTAGCATTAGTGAGTAGTAATGATATTAAAGTTAAAACTCATCTAAAGTGTGGTTACATCTTGGTTAGTAAGGCAAAAAAAGTAAAAAAAACAGGAAAGCACCCCCAGCCCTGATGTACTAGAGCAAACCTTTACTGTATGATTAAAACTGAGACACTTCAAACAACCAGTCAGTCAATCACTTAATCAATCAATCCATTAATCAGTCCATGGGAAGATATCTGATTTGCTCACCAGGTTTGGGTTTGGGTTTGCGACCTGGTTTGCCTTTGATTTTAGGAACAACCTCCTCTGACTTTGGCCCCGCCTCTTTGCCTTCTTTACTGCATTTCCGGACACGCCTCCTGGAGCAGCTGGCTACAAGCAGCGCAGGGGAGGGCTCAGCACCTGGAAGCAGAGGGTAGGGTTATGGTTCATACATCTGTGTGGCTTGATGCACGTCAGCTCCATGCTTCTTGAACTGTCATGACGACCTCGTGCCTGAAAACTCAGCTATCCCCCAACGAGAGAAGAAAACACCAAAATTTGCCGGTGGTTTCGGATCCTTCATTCAGGTCCACGTAACTCATCAAAGAACAGAAGTATGGTCTGCTGAAGTGAAACTAGGAAAAGGTTAAGTGAGAAGGTGTTGGACTGATTGAAGTGTTGCTTTTACATTGCATGCTGTGTGTGTGACAGTGAGAGTGTGTGTATGTGTGTCTACTCACAGTGGATCTTGTAGTCTGGAGGCAACAGTCTGATGTGCGACAGGGGGATGCGTCCGGTGTCTCCGTCATCAAACTCCACTGTGATGAGGTCATCATTCTCGTCAACATCTGAACTTCCTGTGGGAAACAAACAGACAAAATCCAAACAGAAGTTACTCACCACACAAAAATCACTTTTAGATGAAAGTAAATAAAATAAATAAGTGCAATATGGACAGAAAGAGTAACACTTTCTCAAGGCACAATACCATCAGATAGTCACTGGTGTTCAATAAGAACAGAACCCAGGCCAGTTTCATTCCCATACCCATCAGACTCTATATGCTCCACTCCATAAAGTCTGTTTAAAAAGCAGGTATACATTTTATATACATTATTGTAGAAGTATAATATGTAGTGTTAATAAATGCTTAAACAGGTAATATCAATTGAATATTGAGTTATTTGGTTAAAATGACTAAAATTACACAGCTTTGTTAATTATTATCATTATGAAAAATTGCATACCTACTTTTGACACACAATGAGGGAGGGGCCTGCTAAGATCTTTTATGTTTGTTTGTGCTGCCCGCGAAATAACATTTTCCATGTAAGTGGATAATAAATCATATTTATATGGTCGGAGTGTGTTTGCTTGTATGTAAGTGTGTGTGTGTTGTTGTACCGTTCACAACAGTGCCGGGGTAGAGGCAGCGGTACTGTTGGCTCCAGTAGGCAGCGATGCGGCTGCCCTCAGGGAGATAGCGCACCGACGGAGGCTTCACATCAATGATCTACACATACAGAATAGCACGCAAATGTAAACATAATATAGCGTCACACACACACTATTTTTATATGTGAGCACACACACACACGGATAGACACATGCACATAAGCAGAGTTATCCAGTTGACTCACAGCCTCCTGCAGCAGTTGTTCCAAGCAGTAGATGTGCGGTCGGTTCCCTCTCTCCCCCTCCACCACCACGCTGTATCTGGAGTCACACAGAGTGGAAATATGTTAAGAGAGCAGGGGTCAACAGTTTGGGGTCAGAGGGCACGGGTCAGTGCTTTTAAACATGCTGTCAGACAGGTATTTCCTAAGACTGGTACTTTATATTAGTTTCCTGTTCTATCAGAATGACCAGGTGAAAAATATCCCTCTATCCCTCCCTAGTTCTCAGCATTGAAATTTGTTCCTTGCAAAGATCACATTAATCATTAATTCTTAAAATATCGCTGTGCTACTTGCAATTTATCTTATTCCCACTGCGGACATTTTGAACTTACACTAGGTCACACTCAATGAGGTCAGTGACTTACTCTTACTGTTTGCACTTATTTAAGTCACTGTGGATAAGAGCATGAGCTAGATGGCGGAGATTAAACCGCTGCAGTTGTGTCCCTATACGTTACATGGGAGTATTCATGCATGTCGTCGCTGTCAGGTAACTCCAATTGATGATTTTCAGGTGTTAATGTTAAAATTCTGCAGACCTTGGACTTATGAACCCTTAAGAAAAAAAGTTGACATTTTGGAGATACAAGGTTTTCACTCGACAATAGCGCTGTGTGTGTGTGTGTGTGTGTGTGTGTGTGTGTGTGTGTAAGCCTGGGTTTGCATGCTTAAGTGTATAGGGGCGTGTTTGTATGTATGAAGCCTGGGGTAACCAGACCAAAATCCTTTTCATCTTTTAGTGTGGTTTGTACCTGGACTACACGCGGAAGAGAAGATGTTGCATAACAACACTTCCTCTTAAGGCTTGAGGAAGTGAGTAGTTCTTCTTCTTAATGTGTGCATAGGTCTGTACTCACATGTCAGGGGAATGTACAGTGTTCACATGTCCAGCGTACAGTAGCTGGTCATCCATGGGAATCAAAACTCTGAGTCCGTCCACCAGAGAATCCTTATCCAACACACACTGCACTGGAGCTGGAGAATAGGAAATATGTCAACACATTATTCAATATGGAAACCAATTCTTTAAACCCAAGTAAATATACTAGCAGGAGACGTACATTAAGCTGCCTGTAGTGTCTGTGTTTACTGACCGGGTGTGGAGGACCTCTCTGATAGGCTGTTGCTGCGCGGTGGGAGGAGTTCGTCTTCGCTGAAGCTGCTGTCCTGGTTGGGTTCAAAGTCTTCATCTGCCGCCATGCTCTCCATGAGCCGGCTCACTGCCCCCCTTGAAGGCTACACAAACACACGACACACAAACATTTCTAAGCACATTTATTTTTTATTTAGGATCTGAGTTTTATGAAAAACTGTTGAAATTTATGTGGAAGGATAATATTAAAATAACAGAGAAATCAAGTTTGCATAAGTATTCAACCCCTTTGCTTCGTTCAGGGTAAGTTGCCACACTAGCAAAAATGTGTTCAACATTTTGGATTGCTGTTACTCAGATGTCAGATTTAGATTGTATTTAGCAATTCTGAACATTGGTTTCCTTTCCTTTTCCAAACATAACCACAAATAATTCCCCCAGTTAAACAATAACATGTTAACAGCACTTGGTGTTGAATGTCTGCTGCTATGCGTGTCTTACACACCCCAGCCTGCCACTTTAGCTCCATTTAGTGTTGCTAATTTTATTTCATACAAAGATTTCTGCTCAACAGAATCAGATCAGGTCAGGCAGTTCACTACTAGCAATCAACAATCACAACATTGGAGTTAATATCTGCCAATATCACTCCAATAGATTAACTCCAAACTATCAAATTTATTCCTTCAAGACATCTTGAATGTTTGTGTGTATGCTTTTGTGTGTGGTTGCACCTGTGTAAACGTCACAGTGCAAGCAAGTGTGTGTAAGTGGGTGTGAACATTTTTATCTTCACTGATGCATTTGTATGTTCAGTTCTTATCTACCTTAGTTTTCCTGCCAGGATAATTAAGTTTACTTCGATAATGACTTCGCAACCTATCCATCATCCCACTGACCTCTCTGGGCTTGGCCTTGGCTTTTGGTTGGTTCTTGCGTGGGGGGCTGAGGCTTAGAGCCACAGGGCTTTCTGTGATTGGACTAGAGAGAGTGGGCGGGCTCATAGGCAGAGGGGAGTCCTTCAACTTCTTTTTCTGCCAGAGGACACACACACACACACACACACACAGTTAAAACACGCCTACTGGATAGATTTACATATTCTCACACACACACACACACACACGGTTGGATGCTGGCAGGCGGCATGCAGTTGTCCTTTCTTGTCAACAACACGACACAGACAGCGGGGGACTGCCGCAGTGACTGAAGTATTAGGAAACCCTGCTGGCACTCTGACAGACATATATGTACACACACACACAGACAGACAGACAGACAGGTGTCAAGGGAGACAAAAAGTTAAGAGGCCGCCACAGTTTGACGGACGAGAAGGGTGAAACACTAACAGATGATGAAGGGAGGATGAGCAAAGAGAGAAGAAAAAATTGAGACTCTTTGTTTCCTTTTGGCTTGGCCCAGTTGGTGAATAACAACTCAATGAATTATTGACGTACTTTCACCAGGTCTTTCCCCTCCCTGCTGGGTGGAGTGGCTTTGGGTCTGGAGGCGGGCTTAGGGGTGAGGGGTGGAGCTGAACTGGTGGGAGAGCTCTGACTGGTGGAGGCAGAGCTTGATGGTGAGATCTGATTGGCCGAGGTGGTGGCATCATGGAGGAATATCCTCTCGCTGCGTCGTCGATTCCACCCCTCATCTTCGCTGAACCCTCCAAACCCAGAACCAGTGCCAAGGTCAAAGCTGAATCGCCGTGGTGACCGGGGCGAGGGGCGTGGCTTGGGCAGAGGCTTGCGTTTGACTGGTTGGGCATCATCTCGCTTAGTGGGGCTGGTCTGGTCGACACGGCGGGTTGCTGGGGGCAACAGGGGGAGTTCTGGGGCAGAGCGTTTGCCGTGCAGCAGAGAGGGGAACTTCCTCAGCCGCAAGTCAGAACCTGAATCTGACCACTCACACTCTGATGAACCTGATGGAGGAGAGGAGAAGGTTACATGATGTTATATCACACACACACAGCTTCATGCAACAAGAAAACGTCCTATGCCTGAAAAGAGCCCAGAGTTAAAGACTAACACACACATGCTTATTTGCACACATACGCATGCACACACAGTTGCCCATACACACACTGATCCTATGGAGAAAATAGGGCTACTCCCACAAACACAAAGCAAATAAAGTAAGAATCAATATCCCTGTGAATAGGACTATTGATTCATTTGAATCTAATAAATAATTCAAGACCGAATCATTACGAACACCTTGACGTGACAATTAGAAATGAATGAATATTTAACCATGAATCAATAACATAATCCTGGGCAAATGCCCAAGCAGTGAACCTGCTCAACCACAAAACCTTACATTTACAGTCAATGTGATCAAGGCAACATGAAAAATGTGTTACAGCAGGAAGATTTGTGCAGTTAACAGGCCTATCTACATTTTGTTTAAATTGGGGGGTTTTGTGTCTACAGAATTAACAGAATTAGATCCCTGTGTTGTTTTCCATGTGCTCCTTCCACTTGTCCATAAAAGGGAAATCATTGAGCTTAGCATTTCATTCTATTCACTTGCATGGCCATAATAGTAAGTCACACACAAGTCTATCTATAACCTATAATCATTTTGTGTGCTGTTGTGTTTGTGTATGTTTGTTTACCCAGAGTGCTTTGCCTGCTGCGATGTTTGTTGTCGTGGAGAAGGGTCAAAGGGGCGGAGTTGACAGGGAGCGCGCTCGCTGCGAACCTTGCCAGCAAACCCAGCCCACTCTCCTCACAGCCACTGTCTTCTGAGTCTGATTCCTCCTCATTATCATCATCATCATCTTCAGAGGATTCTGTGTTTCACAGAGAAAAGATCTTGTTATTTGAGCTCAGAGACAAAGGTGATTGCACCAGGGGTTAACACTGGGCTGAGGGTCAATTGACTTCCTATTTTCTCTGTTGACTCAGGACACAAAAAATGCACAATAGAGAAGTATATTGAGTGATTTTACAAAGGAAACAAATAGGATCAAGACAAGTTGCTGGTATGAGACCTTCCCAGAGCCGGGGGATAAATACAAAGGTTGAGCCCCGCCCTATGACTCTGTAGCTGGGTGTGTGTGAGGGGATAGAGGGGCCTGCAGTAAATGCCCTGACCTTGCCATAAGAGACCTTCTTGTCAACCACAAAGACGTACACAAATCCACTTGCATACATGCTATCAAACATCTTAGCATTTCGTATTTCTAGATGCTAGAGACAATAGCAGAGGAAGAGGGAGGGAGAGAGAGAGAGAGAGAGAATAGAGCGAAGAGAGCGATAGATTGTCTAAACCACCGGAGCCTGCCTTCACACTGTAATGCTGTGTAAGCAAATTACAGCAGGAAAAATTGGTCTTCAACACATGCATGTGAACTACACTGAGACACACACTGCTGCTGCTGAGGCTATCAGAGCAGAAACACTGACTCAGATATCATTTATTATTAAAAACTCTTCACAGAATGTGATAGAGAGAGAGAGAGAAGACAAATGAGAATAAGAAATCAAGAACTGGAAAACTGCAAGGACCCAATTCATCCTCTAGCTCTGCAGTGAGCATGACAGCACACAAGTAGACAGGGGGGCACGTGACACTGACTCACTCACACAGACAGACAGACAGACAGACAGACAGACAGACAGACAGACAGACAGACAGACAGACAGACAGACAGACAGACAGGTAGCTGCAGCAGTAGCATATTGTTGGTTAGCAGTGTGTTGGTAGTTAGCAGTTAGGTCCAAAGGAACAGATGAACATGAGGAGCGCATCTCCTCTGGGGTTAGAATGTTAACAGTGGGGGTGGATGCACAGTACAAGCTTTCTTTCACCACAGTTCCTAATTTTTAAAGTCAGACTGAAATTCAAAAGACAGTGGATGCTCACCAAATTACAGAGTTAATAATCAAATTACAAAAATGGTGTTTAATGTATCTGCCAATTTCACAGAAATGATGTGGCATCATTTGAATTAAATTTATCAACAACAGATGCATATGTCCTTCTAAAATATAATGCAATGCACACATTAATAACTTATTCCCTTGATCCAGACCAATCCAAGAATAACCTAAATTTAAAAAAAAAAAAAAAAATGGATTTCAAGCTGCTTAGGGCCCTCCATGAAAGATTCATATAAAACTGGTTGGACCAATTATTGTTGAAGCCCAATCTGCTCAAAATCATGTAGTGGCCTATACTATGTGCATCCACAATGTGTTAACTGTAGCAGACAGACAATACAAAAGACAGACACTGAGAGGACAGCCCTGTAAGGCCCCTTAGTAATGACCATATGGGATTTGAGTAACCATGGTTACATCCTCAGTCCAAGCTGAATAATAAGTCTTACTGTAACTTTTACAAGCCAGGGGACATTTTGGATAGAGGGTGTAAGCATGACTCTTTAAAAGAGCTTCAATTTGTGAGAACAAAAAAGGAAAAGAAAATAAACAAGCAATTCAGGCAAAAGTTAATGAAACACCAGATTCATATTGTAGTTCCATTTTAGCAAAGGATTCCATGTTAGCGGTCAATAAAGAATAGAGGGAGGGGCACTTCCTACTTACAGAGCAGGTGACAGGGGTGTGGCCTCAGGTAGGGCGAGGCAGGGCGGGGCAGGGCAGGGCAGTGCAGCGCTGAGAGCGCAGCCTAGCCATAGCTTAGCCTGGCCTTAGCACAGTCTAGCTTAAGCAAAGCTTTAGCTGCAGCATAGACTAGCCGTAGCGAGGTAGCATAGGCTCAAGGCTGCGCTAGTCCTTGCCAAGCTTCTGTAATGTGTCACGGCAGCAGCAGCACAAGCACATGGAACAGACTGAGAGACACTCAAAGCATCATGGGTAGAATAGGGGTCAGAAGTGAGGGGTGAAAGGTGAGAGGTGACAGAGCAAGGTGGCTAAGAGAGCAACATCAAGGGAAAAGGGTTATTTGAAGGTTTAGTAGACAGGGAGGAGGAGCCCTATTGTCCAAATATCCCAACAAGCTAAGATCACTGGAATGCCATTGGTTTCATCAACACTTGATGTGAGAATGATTAGTAATGTGTTATCCCCAAAAACATCAGAAACCACACCTCAATATCACCAAATATTAAGCCTGATCTAGATATACATAACCAAATCCAAGGCTTTAAAACAGGAACCAAATTTCATGACAATTTCATTTTATGTGACCAGAAAAAAAAGAAAAAAAGATTGTGTTTCAAATGCAGACTTAAAGCTAAACAATGTGTTTTCCAACCTTGGTCAGGAAAAAAGGGATATTTGACGAACAGAGCGCTATAAGGATGTGTGAGGTGCAGTGGCAGCTAGACAGACTGACAGACGGACAGACAGATGAAGCAGACACAAGGACCACATCGCTTTGCTTTCTGTACCAATCAAATCAATACCTTTAATAAAGTTTATAGGCACAAAACTACAATACAACTTTATATGAAAAATCTCACAACATCCACACAATTCTTAATGTACAAATGCTACAAAAACTCTTTGCAATCCAGGCAAAAAAAACACCATAGAAAAAGGTAAACTCTTTAAAAAAAGGCAACTTTGCAGAGGAGCCAGCAGCAAGAGAGGTAGGGATGGTCAGGCTATAGCACATTCTAAAGATGGCTGCCATAGCAAAAAGCAAGGAAAGACACAACCTGTGACGATGCTCAAAGACACCTTATTCTCTGACTCAACCAGCTAGGAGCGAGGTGCTGTAAGCAGGGGATTTGGTCAGTAACCTTGGTCAAAGGAGTCATCAGAGGAGCTAAGGCCCGCTTCTTCCAGCAGCAAGGATAAGTGCTTGTGTTTCTTCTTCTGAGACTTCTGACTGGACAGCAGGGTTGTCGGCGACGTCGCGGACCGCCTCTTCCTGGTCAACTTGCCATGGGAACGCGTCCCTGAGAGCGGGGGCCAGCCCCCTCGTGCCGAATCGTCCTCCTCCGAATCAGAGTCTGGTGTAGAGAAGAGTACAGTTAGTGATTCACCAAGAAGATTCCTGCTTGACCTCAGCATCAGGCCCTAAGCAGTAGTGCTCAGGAAATGCTGTGTGCTAAAATTCAAGTGTGTATCCAAAAAAAATCCATTGGCCCAGCTAAGCTCAATATAAGGCTAAAGAGACTAAATGATATACCATGTAGTGGTCGCACTATGTTGCCAAGTTCACCCAACATGCAGGAATTCAGAGGACAGACCACATGTGAGGCTTTGAGATGAAGATCCATACACATCTTTTAGGTTGTAGATGCCCTAATGATGCGCTAATTTTAGAGCAGGAGGGATTATCCATACAATGAAATGAAAATATTCAGTGTGCATCAGACCATACAAGTCTGTTGGGAACATTTTTGAACAGCCAAACTACTTGGACGATATAGATGATCCATATAATTTTGAGTGTTAAAATGGAGCCTCTAATTGTGGATGCTCAAATTAAAACTCAAATTTACAGCGTATGGATGATGAGATCTGAAAACATCATTTGGACTATGATGGTTCTTCAGTAATGTAAACCAGTTAGTTGAGGGTATTTGTCAACAGGTACTCACTGTTGGAGCAGCTGCTGAGCTCCGATCTCATGGAAGAGAACAAAGAAGTCTTCTTCTGACCTTTCACCTTCCGGCTGGTCCCTGAGGCTGAAGCCTTGGAAGCTATCTTGTGTTTCCCTCCTTTGGTGGACGAATGGATGTCTCGCTCCTTCCCCCGACCCTCTGCAGACTTGCCCTTTGACCTTTCTACTTTGGGGTCGGAGGTGAGTTTACGGGACGCACCGAGTGAGCCCAGTTGCGAGAGCGAAAGGGCTCTGTCAAGGTCTGATGCCAGCTGCTCCTGCTCACACACATGGCCACGCTTCGCCTTTAACACCTGAGAACACCCGCAAACAACGGTTGATTAATGAGCACAATGGTTTGCATTGGTCAGAAGTTTAAAACACACTTAGACACACACTTCCCAATGGCCTACCTCTAAAGCATGACTGGTGGATGGCTCCTGGTCATTCCAGGTCTTCTTCTTCTTTTTCTTCTTTTTTATCTTCACTCCTCCACTTCCTCCCTCTGTCTCCTCTTCTTCTCTGGATAGCCGGAACCTTTTCCTCTGCCCTTCCCCAGCCTCGGAGTCGTCAGAGTACTGCACCGTCCTACCCAGCCTGAGACATGAGAATATTAGCATTGTATGCAGTGCATGCACACAAAGCCGAAATCAAACATGCATCTAGAAAAACATGCACAAAGACAAACATACAAGTGCAAACCTGCACATCTACCCATAAAATGCACTCAGAGGATACACATACAATCACAGATGATGGGGTCACTCACTTTCCAGGCCTGCTGTCCAGTTTGGTTGGTGTGGTCAAGTGTTTCCTCTTCCTGGGTCTTCCCCTTCCCCGCCTGGTTAGGCTCCGCCTTTCATCGTCCTGCTGCTGTTGCCGCTCACTAACAAGACATACAGTTGTTAGAGAAGTGTGTGCGTGTCTGGGAGGTATGTAATGCAGTGTGACAAGGTGAGGACGCATGTGACTTTAAGTGTGTGTGCGTGCATGCGTGTGTGTTGTGTGAAATAACACTCACTGCCTGTCTCTACGTCTCTGCAGCTTGCTCAGCTCTCTCTGCTTGTCCTTGTACGTCTTCTGCAGCTCAGCCAGGCGAACACGGTAGTCTACTTCCACCGCGTCCAACACGTCCATAGACACCTTGCTGAACAACTGCAGGGGGAGAGAGAGATGAATGAATGAGAGAGAAGGAGAAAATAAATGAGAAAGAGAGAGAAAGAGGTGGAAAAATAGAAACTTGTGTCGCAACTCAGAAACTGTACCACCTTCAATTCATCCAATCTTGACCGGACATCAGATGACTAAAACTTCCCTAATAACCCCAAGTCCAGAAAAGTCATCTTACCGGCTCCTCCTTCCTCTGCCTCCAACTATACTTCTTGTTGGGGTCCAGTTGTCTGGGCAGGTCGATGTGAGACTGTTTCTCTATGGCCTCCAATAGAATCTGTCTGCTAGCCTCCAGAAGACAGTCTAGACCCCCCAGTGCTATGTCTGGACAGGATGCAGAGAGAGAATTAAGATATTAGAGCAATATAGAAGACTGTGGGATGATTGGGAATGTGGGGAAGTTATGTGTCGAACTCAGAGGAAGAAAAATAATCCCCTCAGATTTTTGTTATTTCACTGAATCTAGGAACCAAGACTGGAGACAGTCAGTGACATTGTCATGCAACCAAAGAGACATGTGAATATAATCAGACTGAAATTATACAGCAGCCATCACTTGAATTTTCTGCTTTGAGAATTTCACTATGGAAGCAAATAAGGGTCATTAATATTTTGAGCTGCATTTTTTTGTAGCTGCATTTTGTGTATGTGTAATTTGTGCAGGAATACTTTCAACAGCGAGGGTTCACAAAGCCTGAGAGACGGACACACAAATTTCCTATCTGTGTATGTGACACAAAAAGGGGAGATTTCACTGCTTTTTTCACATCTAGACCACATTGGACCAGGTCCAGACCAAAACCACTATACCTAGACATGTCAAATCTGGACTAGATTATCCCAAAGAGGCTCACAAATCTGAAACTGTGTTTTAAAGAGTCTCTCTGCTTCTCTGGGATAATCTAGTCCAGATTTGACAAGTCTAGGTAGAGTGGATTTTGATCTGGACCTGTTCCAATGTGGTCTAGATGTGAAAAAAGCAGTGAAATCTCCCCTTTTTGCATTTTCACAAATAGAATAAAGGTTTCACAAATTTGAAAGTGGGTTTCAGACAACTTTTTACACATGTGCAAATTATATCTGTGTGCACAAAACTTTTTCACACATGCACAAAATATTTCTACAGCTGCAAAACTTGATTACACATTCACACATTCAGATATGTGCATGCAATTCTTTTTTCACACACAAAAGGTGATATACAACTGCAGGCTGTGAAATTGTTTTTGAACATCATTTCACAAGCTCAAAATATTAATGACCCTGATTTGCTTCCATATTTCAACAGCCTCTTCATTCTCCTTTAGTCGTCCCTCCTTTTTCCTCCCTTACCCACCTGTTTAAATTTCACCTCCTCTTTTTTCTTCCCTTCATTCTGCTCCTTCACTCTCTCCTTTCTCATTCTCCCTATGGCTCCACACCTCCCATCCCTCCAGCTCTCAAATTTACTCTTTTCCCCCTCATTTTCCCTCCCTGCCTCTCACCTTGCTCCTGGCTGATGCGGTCCATCTCCAGCTGGGCCATATGGCTGAGCAGGGCCATCCCCTCCAGAGCCAAGATCTCCAGAGTCTCAGCACTGCTGCCGTCTCTCCCCAAGGAAGGGCCTTCGATCTGTGGCAAGCGTGTCAGGGCAGGGGGGGCACTTGGGCTGGCCTGGGGCATCTCACTGGCAGTCAGCAGGGCCAGCATCCCTGCCATGGGATCCTCAGGAATGATGGTCAGTGGGAGAGGAGAGGTGGAGGGGGAAGGAGGGTAAAGAGTTTCAGGGGCACTTTCTTCCTGATTGGGAGTGTGTGAGTTTATAGGCGTGTCAGGCTGTTCTGGCTCACTCACAGCGCTGGTGGTTTGCTCTAATGACCCACACATCTGAGCCACTGTCACTTCCTGTCCATCTGTACCTGCAGTGATGCATGATGGATAGTGCGTTCGCTCCGATTTCTCAATAACCTCTGGTTTAGGCTCAGCTTCTGGGAGAGGAGGGGGAGGGAGGGGATATGCTGCCTGACAAGGGTAAGATGACACTTCCATTTTGATTTGCCCGGCTTCCTTCTCTTCCTCCCTGGCTTTTTCCAATCTCTCCCCTTGTTGAGGCTGAGGACTTGCAGGGACATGCAGAGATAGAGGCTGGGGCTGTGGCTGGGGGGCTTTCCTGTCTCTCTCCCTCTCCTGGCTGGCTAAGACAGGGCTGCAGCTCTGGCGAAGAGGCACCAGAGCTGCTGGAGTCA
>OOFE01029395.1:0-12227 GCA_900323365.1 Monocentris japonica
CAATACAAAATAAAACACACACACACACACACTCACACACACACACACACACACACACACTACATCTGACTGCACACACACATACATGCACGCTACCACAGCCACACACGTGGCAGATGAGTGGCAAGTGGAGTCATTGTTTAGAGGAATTTCGTTTAGGGGAGTATCTGGGTGTGTGGCTGCTGCGACATCAAATGCCTCTGCAGGGTGACAGTGAAATAAAAAACTCACCGTGTGACTGAGACAGGTTACGAGATGATGTGAGCAATTGTTTATGTGTGTGTGTGCATGTGAGCTTATATGTATGTGTGTGTGCATGCGTACCTGCTGAAAACAAGAGGCTTCTGTAGGGAATCGTTTAATAAAGAGAGACGATCATTCTGTTACGTGTGTGATAGTTAGTTAGCTACAGTAGACTGCATGAACAGATACCTAGAATGACTTGTCATGTGTTGTAGCTGTAGAGTAGCAGCTGTTCTATTTAGCTTTGTATGGCTTAGCGTGTGTTTTGTCGTGACAAACAGGGTTATTATTGTCAGCCAGAAAGCAATATGTCATGCTCATTTTCTCAGCTCTTATGGTAGCAGCCCAAGTCGAGAAAAATGAGGAGTTATTCCAGCAATCTTAAAATTAGAAGTAATACGGCACATACTGTACTGCTAAAAAAAAAAAAAAAAAAAAAAAAAAAAAAAGGTAAGGTAAAGGTAAACAGGAAAGATAATCTGGTGTTTCGCTTGTTGTTATACTGTAGGCTGAGTTGCTTTTTTGTCTTTGTGAAACTGGTTTGCATGCCATACAGAGAAACAAAGCAGATAGTCAGTCAGATAGTCAGTCAGTCAGTCAGATAGTCAGTCAGTCAGTCAGGGAATCAGACAGACAGCCAGCCAATCACTAAGGCAGAGCTGGATGAAGGTTTGGGTTTCATCTTAGATGGGTTTCCTGTGTCGCTGTTGAGCCACTGAAATCTATAGAGTGATGTTACACTCCACTGAATCCTGGGATATGTAGCTTTTTATGGCAGTTTTCTTGTCACACTAACTAGTCTCACTCTGAACCCTGGCTGCTCTGAAGCTCCCACTCATCAGCTGTGTCAGCCAATCGGAGGATTCCTTTATCCTGTCGCTCACTGTGCCCTGCACCTCACTGCTTGTGGTAAATCTATAGCTCATCTGCCCGGCATCGGTGTGTGTCTGTATGCATTGTACGTGTGTGTGTGTGTATGTGTTAATATAGAACAGGTCCAGCCAGCAAAGTGTGTGTGTGTGTGTTTGTGTCTGGACAAGGTCTGTGTGTTTTTACTTTGAGGCCAATGGAAACTGATGACTGCATGTTGCCTTATCAAGCAATTTGACATTCACACACACACCCACACCCACACCAACACACACACGCTCAATACAACACACAATGACAAATCCCACTTCACTCACCTACATGAACACAAATCCACAGACACGTCACACAATCACACACCATGTTTAAGTTGGCATCAAAGCAGACTCGCTGATTTTATAAACAGTACCAGTGAAATTAAAATGATTTTGTTGAAATCAAACTCGTGTCAAGACTTTTATTTATCCATTTGTCGTAGTAGACCATGGGATGGAAAGTTGGGTGTTCCTAATGCAACGTACCTCCATTTAGACAGGAGGATTTTGGGCTGGGAGGGTTGGAGGGGTGATTAAATCATACTGACATTGTAGTTACTTGAAGACCCACAGATAATAACTGGACTAATGGTCTGAGCTGTCACAGAACTCAAACTCTAATGGCCACAATTTTATAGTGGAGATTACGTAAAGATGTTTCTGCCTAGCAACAGACAGTAATTTTGAATCTCATAAGAGACCTCACACAGAGCGCTCAGTGTTTTTCCCTCTCACAGGTGGCTATCACACACACACAAAGCCATATCTGCTGTGTGTACAATTATGTTGAACATTCCTGCCAAGTAGCATTTTACTCACACCACGTAATGCTCTCCTCACAGACAGACGTAGTGGTCTGTGCCAAAACCAAGTTATTGCCAGAAGGCGGAATGAAGATGAGCCACACCAGGGTGAAGCACATGTAGCTACACCCCCTAGGAACTGCCAAACACACACACACCTAAAGGTAAAGGGTGTTGTCTCACACAATAGCATGTGATGTACTATTAGTAAAGCCCTTGGCCCTTTGGTTCTTTATGTGTTCGTTAACAGCATGGCTGGTTTTGGCATGACTCAAACAAAATGGTACGACGCCATTGCTGGTATGTCCTGTTTCAAAGACAAATTTACACCTTTTTAAGAACTTTTTAATACTACCTTGAATTGATTAAAAATAAAAATAGAAAAATAAAGAAACAAAGCAAAAACAGACTATTTCTGATCAAACACAGCTAATGAAACTATAAATGGGCAGTATGAGTAAAGGGACAACAGAAAATGAATTGGTGAAGGACATGAAGTCCAATTGTGTTTAGTAAAGTAGATACGTATTGTACAAATAGCCCTGTTGTGTCTTAATAAAAAAGTGAACATGCAATGGAAACAAAACTCAGTACATGGTGAAAAAATAAAACCTCTAACTGTATTGAACACATTTGTATTTAACACTTAATTTAAGTCATTTTAATACTTTTTAAGGACAACCTGTGAATATGTGTTTGTGTATCTTCAGTAAGCATCCTCAGGCCATTTTCAAAAGTAAGTCTCCATAGCAGATTATTCAATCTGTAGCTGCAAGGACACGTGTATTCATAGAGAAAGCAACTGTGTGCATGTGTATTTCTTGCCCCAAATTGTGATCAATGCAGACAAGGGTGTGTTTAGTGGGAGGTTGGCTTCTGACACCCGCATATAACATTCCTGTACACACACACACAGACTCACTTTCTCTCACAACCGCTTCTACACATTCTCACCTCAGGAAGGTATCAACAGAGGATACAACACACCGCTGAGATGAACATTGAGAGCGGAATTAATGCCATGGTCGACCAAGCAGGTGAGATATTCACAACTCTCTGTTCTGTTATAGTGAATTAAAAGATCATTAAGTGTTTATGCATCACACGTTGGTTAAAGAAGCATCGAAACGTTATACATTTCAAATACAAAACAAAAAATGTATTGGCGTAAACTGTACTGTAATAAAGAGATGTTCAAATGATCACCAATCCAAGGTGCACTGAGCTCAGTTCTAAGGTGCTTAGCTGTTGGGATTTGCCATTGACATGATCATGGAATAGGAAACTTTCTGGTATCAATCTTAATGGATCGCATGCATTACACTTTTCCTTTTAAGCTGTTTGTTAAGAAAATGTCCCCTCGACAAAGACGCCTATATAGCCTGTATTATTCTTTTATTGTCAAGTTATTCAGCACTATTGCGCATCTGCCTGGAACTGCAATAAGTGGATATGTAATGATGCCTTGTCTCTATGGTCTCCCAGCCGGCGTAGCGAAGGACAAGTTGAATGATATGCTTGGAGGCGAAAAAAAGGAAGAGACAGAAGCTGAAGGTGATGTATTTGTTCTGTTCATCGAGGCCACTTGATTTGCGAGTTGGTCGTTTGATCTGTACTAGGTGTCCAGGGATGTGGTGGAGGCTAAACCCACTTTAACTCAGTTAAAGTGGGTTTAGTTTACAGTTTACCCACCTTTAATAGTCTTTCCTTTCTAAATTCATAGCATATATTAGTATGATACATTAAAATTTACAGGAACTAATAAACTAATGCTGTTCTCTGTGTGTGTGTGTGTGTGTGTGTCTGTCTGTCTCCTCTCCCAGGCGGCGGAGGGATCGGAGACATGATCGCTGATAAAGTGAAGGATGTGGCGGCTGACGCGGCAGCTGACAATGCAAAACAGAAGGCCCTAGACATGTGCAAGGGTATCTTCGGCTGAGTCTCATCGCCCCCACTCCCTGAAACACCTGTGATGTGGTCATTTTATGAAAATAAACCATAATTTGTCATTCTTCATGTTGAATAACTACATACTATTGTATCTTTTTGTTGACATTTTATTGGTTTTCAACCAAAAAAAAAAAAAGGCAATACAAATGTTTTTCCAAAGTCATTTCCATGTGAGGACTTGGACGGTTCAAAGGAGAAAATTAAACAGGAGAATGGCTGTCACAGTGACCATTTCTGCTCCTCCCTTCTCCCCTCTCTTGGCCGGTGGAGAAGTTGGGGAGAGGTCACTGTGGGTGAAATGTAGCATAACCAGAGCAGGGAACAGGGTGGAAGAGGAAGGGAGGATCGGTGGGGTGCAGCAAACACCTTGAATCTAAACACAAACTCAGATAGGAACTTTGTTGGGAATCCGAAACCATAGCAACTTTCCCATTAACCCTAAGTGTGTGAGACAAACTCCAGAGCAATAAATTAATATTATTCTCTTTTACTCACATGAAGCAGAATTTCTATCCCCTTGAATTAAAGTTAACTTTGAAGTGGACGTCTCCCTTTTAGAGCAAAGCTCTTTCTGAGATAAGGCATCTGTAATGCTGTCGACTGAAACAATCGCAACAGGAGGTTCATAGATACATCCGGGGATCACAAAAAGGGGCCCCAATATGGCTGCCATACAACACTAGTAGGGACGTTTATTTGGGGGCTGAGGGAAGGACAAGGTCTTTCAGTCTCTCAGCATGTAGCTCTCTGTTGGCTTTTTCCAACAAGATCTAAAGCGAAAACAATAATAGAATGGCAGCGACACTGATATGGTGGCAGCACAAAGATCACAGGACGTAGGACAAATACCAGCCTAGCCACAGAATGTCTCAGTGTGTGTGCGTGTCACAGTATGAGAGAAAAAGTGTCAGGTTTCTCTAATGTAAACACTGATATATTCTAAAGGCTTTTTGGGAAATGATGATTAGGATGAAGGAGAAGGTGATCAATAGCAGGGGGGTGGGTGAATTGGGGGCTGGGGGCTGTGATTGGCCATTTATGTGAAGGTGAGCCCTGCCTCGTTGTAGACTTTGAAGACCTTTTCAATGGCATTGACGTAGGCAGCTGTCCGCAGGTCCAGACCCAGGTTGTACTTGCTGGCTGTGCGCATGATTTGCTGCAAGGCAAAGAAAAAAAAAACAAAAAAAAACAGGTAAAGCACTGGAGAAGCAGCTCACAGTGTCGTTCTAGAAATCCTGTCTTTAACCAGACAAACCACCTTCGCATACAAGCCGACATACAAAAAAAAAAAAAGAGAAAGAAATAGACAGCACAAATACAGAAATAGACTGGACAAATACTTCACTACCTGAGCATTTAAAGCATTTCAGGAGTGCCAGTCAAATGTTTACAATGGCAGATGCACACAAAACCCCAGCAGCGTGACTTAAGGCGAGGGCTGGGTTTATTATGTGTTATTATGAGTCATGCGCTTCACGTTCACCTGCATGCTAAAACAGGTTTGACTGTCTTATCCATGCTCACTCACCCGGGCAGATCTCTCCATGGTATAGGCCAACCCAGAGTGGACAATATCCTTCTCAGAGGCACCCTGCATAAAAGGAGGATGGATATTTTGCGAACACAATCATTCTCAGAACGACACATCACTGTTTATGCAAAAGGTCTTCATCTTTTAAGCAAAGATTCACTCATTTACTCATGTCAAATATTGCAAATATTCTCTGTTTTGACCTGCTTGGAGTGCGAGACTGTCCTGATGCTTACTGCATCAGGACAATAAGTGACAGATAGCATCAGGGAACTTGTTAGTCACAGAGACGTGTAGGCTTTCAAAAACTTTCCCGATTGGCTAAACTTTCTAGCACTCCTTGCATTGTCCTCTGTGGGAAACCATCCACCATCTGACACCCAAGTAGACTACAACAAATGAAGAATTATTTAGAACAAGTAAACATGTCGTCACCCATAAATGATGCAGGCTCCCCTTGAGCCAATCACTACCAAGATGAATCATCCCTCATAGTTGCATCGAAATCAGACCGCTGGTTTAGCAGTTATGGCCTTTCAAAGTTTTAAACTTTGACCTTTAAATTATAGCGCCCTTGTTAGGCAAATCATTGTTCTTTTTTTAAACATAAGCATACAGTGACAAGATCCATCATCTCCCCAAGTTGCGTCAAAATATCACGTGAGATATCATGTGTGATGTATCCATAGTACCGTAGTATTGATCCATAATACTCCCCTATCCTCCATCACATTGGGGACAATAACACACTATGATCCTGTTGTGAATTACCCACAAATGGCAATGCCTAGACCTCGCTCCCATGCTCTCCCAAGACCAGCTCGACCCCAGCAGCCTGAAGAGGCTCCTGGGGGCGCAAACTCCAACAGAAGATGGCGACAACGACAGCAGGAGAATAGAAGGGCAGGCAGAGTAGCCTTAGCCATCAAGAAGAAGGCAGAAAGGGAGGCATGGGGAAAGTAACCTAGAGTGACCCTTATAATCATGCTATGGATGTTACCATATGGATGTTACCATATGGATGTTACCATATGGATGTTACCATATGGATGTTATATCTGCAGAAATTGCTTAGGTTATGTAGAAAGTACCTAAAAACCAATTAACAGGATGCAAACCAGCATGCACAGCTTGTTAGTGCAGACAGATCTATCTAGCCTTGCTTAGCTATCTTAACAGTCACAAGACACTGATACACAAGACTGGGTAGCGGATAGGACCCACACGGACCCTAGTTCTCCCTAAATTGTGAACAGTGAAATCTAACCTTCTAAGGTTGTACTGACTTGTGTGCTTTAAATAAAGTTTTACTTTTATTATATAGTACCACCTCTGTACTTTTTTATTCTCCTGAGCTGACCTACCGACGCTGAGAAGGAGGAGAGCCTCCACCTCGGGGAACTCGGTGAGTGACCTTGGCATCGTATCACTCGGGTGTTTTTGAGAGCTATCGCTGCTATTGTGCAAAAGAGGTAGACGACCCCCGAGACTCAGGGTCACAGATCAGGTAGGAGAAAGCGAACTGTAACTACGGTGTGTAGCCCGTCATACTCTGGCGTCCAGAAAAAACTCTCAAAAAAAAATGCGTGCATTGGGGTGGGTGTGTGTGTGTGTGTGGGTGTGTGTGTGTGTGTCACTTACGGCAACTCTGGCCTGGAAGTCAGCGGTGGGGACGACAGGGATGGGTCCTCCCTGCTTACCAAACTTCCTTTCCAAACTTTCCTGTACAGACACTGGAAGAGAAAATACAGAGGTCTTCCTTGATCTAGCTATTGTAATTCCTACAACAACGACACACCTTTCTGATGAAACACTTTTATAATTCAGCTAGTCTTACAACTTTTCATTACCACCTGACAGTCATATTTCAGTTCCCTATTTCACGCGCCCAGTCGTTGAACCAGCTTTAAGGGGGGGGCTCCACCAAAAACATCTGGCTTATGAAATGAGAATCAAACCTCGGAAGAGGGCAGGATAGGCACTGAGCAATCTAAGCAACTGGAGAGTGATTCTTTGCAAACCGTAGCTGAGTCTTTACAGTTGAATAAAATCTATGGGCATGGGTAGAAAAAGGCAGTTAGTGCCCTGTATTGACCTACAAGAATTTCATTTGAGGAATGATGGTGAAAAGTGATTTTGCTGTTTTATGATTGGCTGTTAAGTTGTTTGCTTTGGGGTGAAATGATTGGTTGTAATCAAATGTATTTCAAAGAGTGAGAAGGTGTTACAAGGGAGAGATATTCTACTAGGATTTGAGAATTTGATGACTCCTAGCAGAGACCTTAAATCTGTTGGCACCGATTGCCTCCACCTGCCCTCAGTTCCTAACATTACTGGGGTTGCCTTACTGGGAGTATTCTGAATCTGGGCTGAATTAAATCAATTTGAATCCCACATTTAAAGAATACTACTTGGGGGGACTACTTGCCTCTCGTCAGTGATATAAAATTGCCAGGAAAGCTGTACTGCTAAGCCAGGTCTGACAGATGAGGTTCTTATTGGTTACTCTACACTTACAAAGTAACATTCCCCTAAGGGTAGAAGCACATACATCTCTAAAATCCTATTCTAGCAACTATACCAACAGTTGAGAGGGGACCTACCGGTAACTAGTATGATCTTAAACTGCTTTTAGCGGGGAAGGCATTAGGAGGAAGGCGATTAGAAGCGAGACCATCAGCCTTTTATCTGGTATCCTATACCGATATACGATGGGTAGGCAAGATGTTACGCGTGTTAAATGTGAAGGCTGAGTGGGGCTTTGTACTGGGACTCCAGGAAACAGTTGATGGACAGAGCATGCACCTCCACACTGACTGAACCAGAAGACAGCATCACAGGATCAAGAGAAAAAGGTAAAACAACACAGCAAGAGTAAGTACTGAATGCTTTGTACCACCCAACAATATCATGATTATTTTAAAAAATAGTTCTTTTCATATAGATGGCTGCCCGTCCCTTTAACTTCCCTGACGACCAAACAAATCACCAAAGGAAAGACCTCAAAGACCTCATTTTCTTTACTGACCGTACAGACAAATGGGTAGATACAATTCAAGCTTTGTATCCTGACAAGAGCAAAATTACCTTAAACCAAAAAAAAGTTGTGATGCAGGGCTCACAAGAACAGATTCAAGCACACATTCCCAGAGCTAAGACATGAACTAGAGGAAAAAATGTCAAAGATGAAAATAGAAGAAACAGACGGAGCACACAGAAGAAGATATGATAAAAAAAAGAAGAAGAGAGTAGATACTGGAATAGAGGAAGAAAATTATTTACTATGGAGTAGCAAAACAAAAAAAATCCCCTTCCACATCAAGGGTGTATTATGTGATAATTCAGTGAAATACAATCTGCTAAACTTCTTGTATTGTCTTCATAACATTTAAAGATACATACTGTATCATTTTAAGTGTTTCATAAATAAGGTAAACTGGGTTGTAAAATCAAATTTGTTTTTGTAATAAATACATTTTGTCAAGTTCTGTAAGCCTTTGACAATTTCCATTGATAAAATATTTCTGATGTGTGTTATGATGCAAAAGTAACGATGTTTCTTGAAATTCAAAAAAGTTAGTGTTTATTCTCAAGTGCCTTCCGCTGAACTGATTTCTGATATGGCTGCATTTTTAAAATCCAACACCCAAACACGTCTTCTGATTGTGTCACTTGACCCTGGCTGACTCGTCTCGGGGTTATAGAGCAGATAAAGAGCAGCCCAACACTCACTGAGCAGGTGGTAGTTTGAGTCCCTCTCATATTTGAAGGTCAGTCTTCCATAGCTGACGTGGTTGAGGTTCTTCAGCCACTCGAAGTAGGACACCGTCACACCACCAGCGTTCAAGTACATGTCCTACACACACACACACACACACACACACACACACACACACACACACACACACACACACACACACACACAGTGTCTGTTTGAATGCCCACGCTTATCTGTTCCTGTGTCTGTGTACCTTTGTCTGTTTGTGTGCCAATAGTTGGGTTTCCATCCATATGTTATTTTACAAATGATGCTGTATCAAATTAGAAAGGCTGAAGGGAAATGTCAAATTTCGATAATATGTCCTCAGTATTGCAAAATATTTTTACACTCACTTGAGGGGGAAAAGGTTTTTGTAAAATAAAGAAACTGTGTTAATAACTAGCGATAGAAATGCTTTTGTCAAATAAATAAGGACATAGGCTTGGCATGATCGGCACAATGAATGGTTCAATCTCATTGCACAACAGTTCAAAAGTGACTTTGGACATTATGTCTGTCCACCTGCCAGAAATGTCATCAGTAACGACGCTCCCATGTGTAACGCACCAATCACAGTTGTATGGCCAACAGCATCAGGATACTGAATGAAAACAATGCCTTCTTTGTTTTCATCTTCAGACAGGATGAACTATGGACAACATGAGCTGACATGGAAGAACAACTTCCCCAATACTGAGACTCTCATGTTTTTCGATGCAGTTCCATTCTTCAGAGAATTATTTATTTGCATCAACTGAGCTGATGCAAACACACCTAATTCACTTTTCATTTTTGGATCATTTCAAAATTTTGCTTAAGATTTGCTTGACAGGTGGATGGAAACACTGTGTGTGTGTGCGTGTGCGCTTACAGGAATAACCATAACATTGTTCTCCAGGAAGACCTTGTCAGCATCTGGGGTAGTGGGACCGTTGGCACCCTCGGCAATGATCTGGAACAGACAAGACAAACTCTCAAACACTTCCCATCTATGACTAGATTAACACAGTACATGTAGCATATCAGTGTACCTGACTCCAAAAAAAAGGAGGCACCCCATCCTAACTAATATGGTTTCAAATACAGACCCAAAGCATTGCATTATGGGTAAAGTAGAGTGACAGTGTGTCTACCTTAGCCTTGATCCTTGGGGCGTTATGACGTGTGAGCTGCTTCTCTCCGGCAGCAGGGATCAGGATGTGGCAGTCGGCTTCCAAGATGCTCCCTTCATAAGGCTTGGCCCCTGGGAAGCCCACAATGGTGCCGTGTTGCTGCACAGAGCCCGCACACGCACACACGCACGCACACACAGAGAAGGAGAAAGTTCATAAGGCAGAAGAAAATGTCATGTGACGGAGACAGTGTAAGACAGACGGAAAGATGCATTAAAGTGAGACAAAGAGGGAATACATGCATTTTGGGAACGGAAAACAGAGGGAAAGTAAGCAAGTGATGCCAGTATATAGGTGGAAGGAGAGCAAAGATGGGAAAAAAGCTCAGAGGTGGAAGTGAGGGGAAGAGAGCTGCACTGGTACCAGTTTGTAGTCCTCCAGCTGTTTGGGGTCGATGCCCTCTGGGTTATAGATGGCCCCGTCAATCTCACCGACACCCACACACTTGGCCCCAAACCTGTGCAGGTACCTCATGGAGTGGAGACCCACATTACCAAAACCCTGCAAAATACAAATCGGGATGTAGTCAATAAGAACAACAGTAGATATTAATGTCACTGTCAAACATCACCATGATCACCACTATTGCTGATGCTCTGAATGTTGTCATCCAAACAAATGTGCCTTACTAAACAAGGTCACTTTGCCTTGTGAAATCATTAAATAATATAACCAGTAAATACTCAACCATAGACAATGTCTTGGCTCACCTGCCAAGAATAATTTTTGCCGGGCCAAAATAAAAGTGAAGTGCAACAGAACTCAATATAACCAAGGCAGCAGGTGACCCTTATATATATCTGCAAATTCTACCAGGCGCTGATTAGGTGTTAATTTCAGATCCTGACCTTAGAGTATCTCCTGAGAACCTGAGACTGCACACTCTGGTGCCATCATGTGGTCAGCTTAGGCTACTACATTTATAGCAGAGCAGGCCCCGGTGGAAATAAACCGTACTCTCATATGTCACCTGTGACCACTGCCATGTGTTTGATTAAACTATTGTGTGTAAATGTGGGTGAGAAAGAGAGTGGGACAGAGGCACAGATGGGTGGGATGGGAGCTGGCTGGGGCACATCCTTCTGTTGCTTGGTTGCAATCCAAAACATGTTACTGTGAAAATCTATCACTGGTTAATTTGGTTGGGATTCAAAGTGACAGAATTACATAAAATTAGGACAGTGATAAATGTGTTGCCAATATTCATCCTTAAGAAAAGATCCAGAATTGTGAGCGAGTTTAAAATAGGTCTGTGTTGATCCTCACACCATACTGGAGATCTGCTTGGTCTGAGTATTCACTCAATCTCCAAGAAAACCTAATCACACTACAAGATAATCCCCAAACACACATGCACGGGCACAGCGACAGTCAGACACACACACACACACACACACACATAAGCTCTTTACACATGTTTCAGCTGTCGTCACGCCTTACCATTTCCTTACCTCATCATTGACTCTCCTATTGACTCCTAACCCCTTTCTCTTCACCCCTCAATCAAATACACCTTCTACATACATCATCTACATTCATCATCTCCTACTGTTTCTTTATTGTTTCTGAAGAAGTCATTCAATGTACAATGTACCCGTGGTACACCAGGGTGTGATGTGTTGTCAGCCATCATGAAGGAGGAACAAATGAGAACACATCCTCACTGTCTCTGTTAGCTCGAGCCCAGTCGTCCTGGCGGCGACACGGTTGTTGAGTGAGATGCATATGAGATGGCTCACTCCTTTGGGGCAAGGAGGACGTGTTTAAGTGTGTGTGTTCAGGAAAAGTGAGCTGCTCCCATGTGACAAAGGGAACTGAGATTTCTCAAGAGAACTGTTCTTTGGCCTATGGTCGCCACCCCCC
>OOFE01029399.1:12021-32929 GCA_900323365.1 Monocentris japonica
CTGCGGTGCGGTATATCAGCCAAAGCATTAGTATCATAAAGCAGGAAAATACTGGGCTCAACCTCTCACATCCATCTTGATCCCTCTTGATCCCCTCACACCCCCTGTTCCCCTTATCCACCCTCAGTCCAACGGGCCTGACTGATAGCGGGTCATGCCTGTACATCAACATTGGCCGCTGGGGTTCATTATTTGCTTGACTGAACCGCTGGTGCAGTGTTAGGTATAGTGGTGTATATCAAATAAACACATACAACGATCATGACCTCAAGCTATCTGCTGAACGAAGACGCCTTTCACTCCCGATGCTTCTCTACCATCATACGTGTAACTCCAGGGTAGCCATATTGGGTCAGAACTAGCTCACATAGTTCTCAAGTTTGCATGTGGTTTGCCAACAGACTGGGCTGAACTGATGAATGAATTAGTTTTTCTAATCTACTCTACGTATTTAATCGAGACCATTTCAATGTTTGGTTTGGAGTCTTGCTATCATCAACAGTTTGCAATCGTGAGAATCGTGTTTTCTCCAAAAATGTAGCTACATAAGGGCTACATTTGTCTTGCATGTACAGTGTTACTTGGCTTGCATACCCACCAATTTTGGATGATTTATTCACTCGTAATTGTGTTAGTTTCAACTGCTGTTAAGAATAGATACATGCAATTAGGAAGCTCCTGTTGTGTTTCTTTAATCCTTGCTCTGTGTCCCTGCATGTTGTCAGTGTTGGGAGGGCACAGCTATATTTGGAGAGATAGGGTTCGTTTGCATTCTGATCACAACCTACACAAACCCTCTGAGACCTTGTTAAACCGGACACAGACGGCAACACACTTCTGCACAGGTGATACCATTAGAAACCTGCTTCTCTGATAATGTCACGTTTTATACTGCGTCAAATTCGCTCTTACTTTCTGCACCTCTCTCCTTGTCTCTCTGCTTCCTCTGATCAGTTTCCTCTCTCATTCACCAGTTTCCGTCTACAGATCAATTCCTCTCTCTCCCCACTCCTTTGCTTCCTCCCACTTGTCTCTCTCTCTCCCTCCCTCTCTCTCTCCTTTTTCACTCCCCTCAGTCTCATTTCTCCCCTCTTCCTTCACTCTCTCGTTGCAGTGATGTACTGGCTGCTGGGAGCCCAGTTCTCTCCCTTCTTCTCCTCCTCCACTTCTCCACAGTGGGTTGAGTGTGGCCAACAGCAATGTTGGGGACTCTGTAGGAGCCACTGGGGGGAAAGATACAGCAGTGGACAATCTCTAACCCAGGTGGAGAGGCTCTGTGAAGACTGGATGTGAAGGTAAGAGTCCTCCACTCAGATGGAGCACACAGACACCAACACTGGGACTAACCATACAAGGGAATACAAAGCAAAAGCAAACAGCCTCCATTCATTGTTTATGGACTAGCTTCTGAGCTGTTACATTGTAAAAGGGTCAAATATTTCTTGTACAATCAGCACTGTTATACATCATTGACTTCAGATGTTGGTGCCTTAGATACAGCCTTATAAAAGTTACTCAGGGAAACTGAGAGGGTCTGGACCGTATCACCTCAAATTGTTTCCTAATCAGCATTGTCTTGGATTCTATTGTTATTATTATTAGAATAAGTGTTGTCATGTTATTTAACCTCCTAAATTTTCTACCGCAGTGCTTTTCATGAGACATTTGTCATCATATTAGCCTGTAATTTCTGATGCCAAAATGCACTTCTGGAATATGTCTTCCTAACAACATCGGCCGCAGGTCAGGATTTTGGACTTGTGACCTTTGAACAGCAGCACAGCTCATGAACTATGTGATGAGTAAATTAGACTTCTTTAATGCCACATTGCAGTGTTGCCTGTCAGTATTTCTTTTGCTGTCCGGGCAGTATAAACCCTGTAAAGTACATTTGATACGTAATACCTGAATGACTGAGCATCCACACAAGCTGTCTCACTTTCCTTGAAAACACCAAATTGCATTCTCCTCTTGTTGATGTGAAAGAGTGATATGTTTAATGTATAGTTATGCTGGCAGGCACCCTTCAGTCCTCCCATATCTCCCAGCGCTGTTGTTTCAGGTGCACCGTCCCTAAATGAATAATTAAGAGGACTCAGCGGAGCATGGGGACAACAGATCGAATTCAGTTTAGCTTCCCGGGCACTGAACCCCCTGCAGCTCCCCTTTCCCTGCTTCCAACCGGATCTCAACCCTGGGAAGACCAGCTAAAATAGAGTCTTAATCAGGAGAATGCCTTGGCCTCTGATCCTCAGGCTGTAGACGACTAGCTCAGCTGCCCTTGTTAAAGTGTTTCCCTCCCAGAGCTGTTTTCAGGGAGATTCATCACAGGATATTGCCTGCTTTTGCTTGAGTGGGCCAGTATGATGGAGTTATTCTGTCATCAGTTCTATATAGTACATTCCCCCTGTGTAAAAAGACAGTAAGTGTCTGCCAATCTAGACTACAGTGAGTGCTAGATTTAATAAAACACCTATTAAGAATTTCAGCTTTAGTGTGAAGGAAGTGGTGGAGAAGAGAGCAGCTCTGTTCCTACCCCTAGAATGGGTTGCACCTCTGGGGCACAAAGTGATGATGAGACTACAAATGGAAAACGTCAAAGTAAGTGTGATGAACAGCAATTAGCGTGACAGACCCAGAAGCTTCATGTCTAAAGATTTTATATACTGCTCTCAGGGTTAAAGAGGACCTAGGGTCATGCAAAAGAAGTGGCTGCGGGGTTATTGATTGGTCGTTGTAATCATTGGCGTCCTTTGCAATATTTTACTGGCAACCTCACAAACGTCTCATTCATAACTAGCATCTTTCTCACCGCACGCCTTGTTTCCTCTGTAATTTTATGTAGCAGTGGTGCTTGGGGGCAATTTTAGTTTTGTTTTAGTATTGAACTGTTATTTAATTTCCTATTTTATCTAGCTATACTGTTACCTTCTTTGCTGTGGTGGTTCATGTGGCAACTGATAATGTAATAACTGCTAGATAATATACAACTTGCCAAAGTGTGATAAATATCCCTCCAAATGGGTCAAAAGAGTAAGAAATTCTGAATACTGTAATAACATCACATTATTACATTAACCAGTGATTATACTACTATTATTACATCATCAGCTAAAAATGTTATACTCCTTATGATGTAATAATCACTGGCTAATGTAATAATGTGAAGTTAGTATTGTCCAGCAATTTATTACGTTAACAGATTTTGTTACACTTTCACACCATGTATGGGGACTTTATAAAATTTTGACAAGTTACTACTTTATCTGACAGTTGTTGCATTATCAGTTGCTACACTGCACTACTTGTGCATAAATACACAGGAAACAGACGTGTGTTGTTCTCTCAGGTCAAAGCGTATAGGGATGAAAGTCCCTGCACCTCCCCTGGGAGTTGAACTGCTATTAACACCAGGACATCCTATCTCAGCAGGGGGTAGTCTTACATAACAAGGGGTGAAATATGATAAATATGATAAATATGATCTGATAAACCAAGCAACCACTATGAGTAGAAAATGTTTCAGAATAACAACAGAGTGTAATCACGGCATTTCCATGTACTGAGCACACATTTCCAGAGATGTCCCATGTACTGAGCACACATTTCCAGAGATGTCCTAGGACATGTGTTTTAATTTGGCCTGGTTTATGTCTTTGTAGCTGTAGCTGTAGACAGCATGGTGAGGACAGCATAGTGTAATAAAGGCTTTTTATGACGACACATATCACTGATAGATTACTACAGCTGGGGCTGGAGAGGTGAAGAAAAGCGTCAACTGTAGACAGATTCATTTAGAGGACAGTACAGGCTTGCAAGAGTGATGGTGTGTCATGACCCATATGTGTTGCTGTAAATGTTATCTAATGTTGACATACGTTTGAAGACCTACAACACATGGAACAAGTGGTCTGACTTCCTTTCTCTATTCTAGTGAATTGGTAGCATTATGGAGTATTTTTACAGAACAAGCACCATATCAGGCATACAGTATTAGGAGGCACCTGCTGACCACAGGCTTTCTGCCCATAACAGGATAAAATACCCATCCATACTGAAATCGAATGCTGACCACATTGCAAGAATGAGGCCGTTTTCAGCATACCTACCACTCCCCTTTCTGCACACTTCTAATGAAACACATCATTGTGCAGAAGATTGCAATTTGATCCGTGTTTTTCTACCTTATTTATTCTGCTGGAGTGAAGTTGCACAGCTAAGCACAAAGATGCTTCATGCTGAAGTAACCTATTTTATGATCACATTCATGCTACAGGCTGTGAATTTTATCACCCAGATAATGTATATGCAGGGGTTGGTGAATGCATTGCCTTGATTATATTTAAGCAATAGGGATTGTTCTGTTTTTGTCAGGGCTGACTAAAGTAATGTTGCTTGATTGGGAGACTGAGGCTCTATGAGGATCCTTACGTTGGTTAAGTATCCACAAATGGTTTGTCACTGAAAGCCTGAGAGATAACACAGACCAAATATGCCTTGCATGGGTGAGTGAAGTAAATTAAGGGAGCAGGCAGAGGAGAGATAGACAGAGAAAAACAGGATGGATGGCACCCAGGTGAAAAGGTGAGCTGGGGAGACGGAGACAGACGGAGGACAATAATGACTTTAGAGAGGATGGGAAGTGACAGGGTCATCTCTGCCGGCCCATCTGTTGTTGTGGACTTCCAGTTTAATTGACTGAGTTCAATCTCCATGGCTTTGCTCGTTAACACAGTTTCTGTCTGAAAAAAACCCAAGCACCATTTACCTGACATCATTGTCCTGCAAGATAAAAAGGCCAGGGTACAAAATTGCCCACCATCTGTGAATAATGACGTATTGAAACTGGGGTTAGATCGTTATATTAAATATCCGATATCAGTCATTTCGTCAGCCTGTAAAACCTGCTATGAATTTTTTAATTTTTTAATTTAATTGTTTGAATGAGCAACTAAATAAAATTTAAAGTCTAAAAAGTCCCATCTATCCCAGGATCCCAGGATCAGTATGAACTATAATTTGTCCACAGCCTTTGCAAAATCAAAAGCTTTACTTTTTTTCCCCGACTTTCTTAGCTGAAACATTGACTCAGTGTCCTGACATTATTTCCCTATCCCTACTTTATTTTCCAGGAGAAGCAGCAAGGTCATGATTGAATGGCCCAATGTGACGGTGGCCAGCCACCAAGAGGAGGGCCTGAGACCCGAGGAGCTGCAGAAGTCCAAATGTGTCTTGGGCTTCATCCCTGTGATCTACTACAGCGCTCTCCTCTGTGTGGGAGTACCAGGTACACTATGTGCAAACATATAATGTGGTGAATCTTTAAATGGGTGATTGTGTGCATTGGGTCACAACTGAGTCTATTAGTCGCATCACAATCTATGCATAAGCCAGGCACTGTTTGTATCTGTCCATTGATATCTATTCATAATAGTGGTACATTACTGGTGCATTAGTGGACCACTGAGATAGTATAGTGTAGTAGCACATGATCCAGCATTGTTGACTCATTTCACAGGTCACAGCTTACAATGATCTCATAATGTAATAATCGCTTTGTGCTTGGGCTTATAAGTATCTATCCACCCATCTTTCCCTCCATCTCTCCGTCACCTCATTTTGGAGTCACTCCTCATCCCTCCCAGAACCTGAGCTCCAAATTTAACATCTCACCAATCCAAAGAGGGGAAAAAATACCAGTCATTTTGATGGACAGTGTTCATGTCAGCATCGTCATTACTGTGCTGGACCTACATGACAGACGGCAAGCTGATGGCAGTTATTTGGTATTGATCCAGTAGGGATGAGACAGAGTGCATATTGTAGAGGGGGCAGAGGGTTCAAACAAGATCAGACGCCTCACAGCAAAGCTTCCAGATGACCTCTAGGATGCATCAAGCACAGCAGAGTAATTGCCCCCAAAGGGAAATAAAGGCTAGAGGGCCAGAATCAACAACTGTAGGGGTGAAGGGGTCTAAGTTCTCCAAATAGCTGCAGTGGAAAATATCCTGCTAATGACAAGATGGTTGAAAAAAAACATACTGCATATAAATATGTACTGCAGGATAAATTAAATGTTCTACAGACCAGTGCTTTGTAACTCATACTGCGGTGAATGCACACACTCCTTCTGCCAACATATTTTGTACAAAACAACTTTTGAAAAGCAGGACTACTTCTTCCTACCCAAAGATATTTTAATGCAATGTAATATGATAAACAGCAGCTAACATGATCTCTTCTTCACTGTTTCTCTTTTTCTTTCTTTCTCCCTGTCTGTCTCTGTCTTTGTCTGTTGCTCTCACTGTCAGTGAATATTCTGACAGCAGTGGCCCTGACCAGATTGGCTTCCCGCACTAAGAAAGCTCTGTACTACTACCTATTGGCGGTGACAGGCTCAGATATTCTTTCCCAGCTCTTCATCATCTTTGTTGGCTTCCTGTTGGAGACAGCTGTGTTCCACCGGGAAGTCCCTGCACTTCTACTGCACTCTGTCAGTGCTGCTGAGTTTGCTGCTAACCACGCCTCCATCTGGTCCACCATACCCCTCACTGTGGACCGCTATGTGGCACTATGCCATCCCCTCCTCCACCGCCAAATCAGCTACCCAGCACGGGCCAGGAAGATCATTGCAGTGGTTTTGACGTTATCTCTAGCGTCGGGCGTGCCTTTCTTCTGGTGGTCGGACATGTGGCGGAACAGCCACCCGCCCACGGCACTGGACAGCACCCTTATATGGACGCATGTAACTATCATCTACTTCCTGCCCTGCAGCATCTTCCTGGTGTTGAACTCACTGATCATCCATACGTTGAAGGTGAGGCAGAAACAACAGTGCTGCCAGGAAGATTGTGGGCCCCAGTCGGCCCCTCCACAGCGACTGGGGAAAACCACGGCCATGCTGCTGGCCATCACCTCTGTGTTCTCTGTGCTGTGGGCCCCAAGGACAGTCGTGGTTATCTACCACCTGTATGTGTCCTCAGTTCACCGTGACTGGCGTGTCCACCTGGCCTATGACCTGTCCAACATGCTGGCCATGCTCAACACAGCTGTCAACTTCTTTCTCTACTGCTTCGTCAGTAAGCCTTTCCGTGGCGCCGTGCGGGATGTCCTGCTATTCAGGGGGGGTCCCGCCAATGCATCCATTTCTTCTCTGTACAATGGGAACAACAAGCGCTCACAGCGAGACTCCACTCCACTGCCACCTCTTGGGACCAACAAGACCAGTACCTCTGTCTTATTTTGAAACACCCCTCATCCCACGGTCCCTGAGCACTTACGACCTCGGAGCTACACACTGCATTCCAGCCACGTCAATGGACAGCTGCCAATCAGCCTCCGAGCTTTCTCAAAGGGCCTAAAACGAACTGAGTCCCAAGCAGTATGTTTTTTGTATTATTATGTGTCCTCGGTTGTTATCTGTCCACGTAAATCAGCTGAGATGACAGCATATTTATTTTTCTTGAAAAGAATTTGGCTCAATAAAAGTATGTTTTGGGTATTTTTTTTGTTTTCCATTTATGGTAGTAATATGTGACAAGATATTGTTTAAGAGGGAAAAAATAATAATAGACCATTTGTTCTCGCTGTGTTAATCCAGTGGCTAGTGGCTGTGGTTAGCACACCGTAGAGGGAAAAGTGAGAAGATCATTTGCATGCTGCTAAGTGTGATCCAGTCATCTGCCCAGTCCCACATGTCAAGTGGCATTCAGATTGCTTCAATCAATTCCACTCATGCTGCCTTGATATTCACTTCAGAAGGGAGAAACGGGAGAGAGTTTCTAACTAGCTGCTATCCATTTGAGTAAAGATGCTGAATGCCCAAATGACAATCAGGCTTGCTGAGCACAGCCAATCGAGCAAAGAAATCGTACTCCATTTCAACAGTGCACTCCCAGGCACAAAAACCACAGCTGCTAAGGCGACTGTTTATTTTTCATGAAATGCAACTCGATGGAGCCTTAAATAAAAGCTTGCTGTCTAAGCAGCAGGAGTGAAGACCCTGCTCTTCAAACAGCCCCTCCACCACATCACCCCTGTGGGCTCAGCTCTAGCTAAACAAACCAAAGATTAAGCTGATGGTCCGCACACACACACACACACACACACACTCGCACACACAAAGATATGCACAAACACTCACACACACACACACTCTCATGCATGTACGAACACGTGCACACATACAGACATCAGCTAGTACATTTCCATTTGCTATGACAAACCTTTTCAGAGTCCGTACACACGTAACGTCATTGCAACATGATTCACTCACGACTAACTCACATTGATACATGATTGTAATATGATGTTACCTCTAATCAAAAGTAAGACATCTGTGCTTACCTTAACGACTTTAATCAGTATTGTTAATTTGATTTTGCATGTATGATTTTATTTAACCCGATTTGTAAGAGCCGTCTGTCGTTGAAGTGTGTGAATTTTTAAATTAAGACCCCTGGGAGTGGTCAACCATGTTGTCAGTGTGATCTTTCATTGTGCAGCACTAATAGGCTTTTTAAAAGGCTCCCAGCTTCTACTTTTGCCTGAATAGATTTTGAGCAATGGGCTCAAGTCTAGCAATTCTATAGCATCTCAAATGCTTTGACATTAAATTCCAGAGAGACAGATTTTGACTCTTTGTAAAATAACATGCTCCAGCAACCCTCAAAGCTAGTTCAGATGAGTGTTGCAACCGGTTAAAGAAAATGTCTAATATTGTGGATGATTTGACTTGTAAATGATTTATTTTGAAATTTCTATCTGGTGCAATGATTGTGTTAATGTGTTTTAAATGGCAGCTGTCTCTATATAACCACAGCCCATCCAACTGTGAAGTCTTCAGTGTAGAATAAGCAGCATCACTTTGTCTTTGATGCAGCGGGAAATAGCCTAGGTTTAATCTCATCGTATAGAGAGATATCACTGACACAATTTGAAAGTTTCAAATTAGTTTTGAAGGGTTGAAGCTCAGTTTTGAGTCTTTGCAGGAATCTTTGAACTGTCCAGAGAACAATGACAGAATTAATTATCACTGGCACAAATGAATTCCCGTAGATTCAAAACTAGTTTCAACCTTTCAAAACGTAGCTTCAAGCTTCAAACTTGTGTCAGTGATATCTCTCCCTATCATCACAACCAGTTTTTATTCTTCATTCAACAACGTGGTCTCAAGTATTGATAGCTGGTTTCTTAATGTCAGATTGTTTCTTCGTTTTCTCCAATGACCACCCATACAGGTTTATTTTGGCGCTATATACGACGCCATCCTCTTAGATATAACATCAACACGCATTGATAAAGTTTCCATGCCAAGCTACCTGCTTACTCTCATCCAAGTCTGCATTTAATACTAATGGACAGTGTGTTAGTGCTCCTGGACCTCCGTATGTCCCTGTGTCAGTCTGCTTATGTCATCCCTGTGACCATACTGAGTTCTGAGAGTTTATGCTGATTTAGATGTTATGAACCATTTCTTTGAAGACACCTCCTGCTGTCTGACAAAAACACAGAGGGGAGAAAAGAGCGTGTAGTGGCAGTGACCTAGAGGAGTGTACACAGTTGAGGACAGTGGGGGTTGGAGAGATGACAGAATAAACAGTTAAGGCCATAATGCGGCGGTAAGATGTCAGGACAGGCTCAGATTAAAGCTTAATGGAGCTGTGCCGGGCCACGACACAACAACAGGGCTGGTTATGACAACAGACCTCATTAGGGAAGAGAAAGGCGGCGGGGGGCAGGTGGAGCAATGGGAACATTGCAGAGCGAGTGAACCCTACTGGCTACACGTCCTACCTGCCAGCCACCTGTCTATTGGGCCTGTACAAACACCTGGTTATGCCCCCCCAACTCTACCCCCATTCAGTCCGTGCTTTCTGTTCAGCAGGTGTTAGCTGACACAATCAGAAAAGCCAAAGCGCCACAAAGATGCAAGCAAGATATCCAGAATTTGAGGTTGATTGCAAGTCTTAATATTTGATAAGCCTTTATATATATATATATAAATATAAAAGTCATAGTGGCTCCTATCAGATGCACTTGTCTCAATAAGCTGATAAAACTGTTAAAATCTGTTTCTTTAACTTCCTTTCCTCTCTTTTGTCTGACAACTTGACGTGGAACAGCCTGAAAGGAATCCTTAGTTGTTACTTTGGAAGGTAAAGTCAGAAGGTGTTTTGTACCAACTCTTTGACTGCTTCAGTGAATTTGGTCGAATGTGATGAACTTTCAAAGGCGTGTTGTCCTGGGTTGTTGATTTGTTGTTGTTAAAGTGGCTTCATGTACAATGTTTACATTATTTCTCAGTTTTCCTTCATGGCACAGCTATTGTAATGTAGAATGATCCTGTCTGTAACCACTGACTAGAGTTGTACTTTTATATGGAAAGGAAATAAATGTTTAACATGGGATTTGTACAGTAGTATTCTGTCACAGTCACAGTGTACCACAGAGTGCTCTTCTCTAATGTCTCTCTGGGGTATTGGCTCAAGGAGAGCATGAATTGGAGGGTGGTCTCCAAAGATGACATAATCTGGGATGAGCTAAGGGATGAGACGTGGTGGTGGAGCAGAGAACAGAGGTCAGACTCGACAGTGAGGTGATGGTAGAGACCGTGAAAATGGAGGTGATGTGGATCTGGAGAGTGACAGGAGCTGAGATGGAAGAGCTGAGGAGAGAAGATACAGCCTAAATGAAAAGAAGTGACAGATACTGAGAGGCAGGTGGAGGACTTGATTCCAGAGAAGCGTGGCTTAATGTCAGTGAGAGCCAGATGGAGGAGCTGAAAATAGAGAATGAAGTTCTCAAGCAAAGAAACTACCCACAGCAGCTGAGTGTGAGTGAGAGGAAGCTGGAGGCACTTGAAAAGATCAGAGGTAGCTTTTCTCTGCTTTGCTGACTGACTCAGGCCAGGCTGTGCTGGTCTGTTTAACACTGACCAATCTCAAGCCTCTTCACAGAGAGGAATCCACTACACCAGGTTCACTGCCAGTGACTCTTAGAAATCTGGAGCCTACTTTATTCACTTTTGAAGTAGCAATCAACAAATCCTTTGGGATGGGGCATATATTCATAATCATAGTACTGAGTTTGTTTACTACTGTCAATAATACATGGCAGAGGGGACCAAATTCTGGCTGGCTGGCCACACATAATGGTTTATCGATACTTAAAAAAATAAATATTACACTTAGTGTCGCCAACCATTTGCTATTATCTACAGCAAGTTATCAAAGAAGGTACACATTTCTCTTCGTGTATGATGGTTTTTCTTCCAACGAATGAGAACAGAATGGGTAGTGCTGATGTGCTATTGAAGTAGGAAACATGTGGGCAGCAGCAGCCCACCAACTTTGCATCATGTTTGATAAAAGGATATTCTTGACTCAACCTTAGGTTATGAACCACATGGGTTTTGAAATTGGTTTGAGGTTTGTTTCACTTACTTGTCTTAGCACTTGCTTACATGCTTCACTTATTTGTCTCATTTGTTTAAGTAAAAAGTAGGTAGCTAACTTATTGCACTTTTACCTTAGCACTGGTTCTGCTCTTAGATGCTTGTTTAGGAAGGAAATGCACTTACAATTTCTGGTGACTAGTAGTTCTCATGCCTACCTATGTTGAATGCACTTATTGTAAGTCGCTTTGGATAAAAGCGTCTGCTAAATGCTTTTAATGTAATGTAATGTAATGTAATGTAAAGGCAAACTGGCAAGATTAGCATCATTAGAAATGTCTCAGTGATTTCTTTTTTGTTAAGGAACTAGTCAAGTAGTTTATAAAATGTGTGTCTTTGTAATATATGCATTACAAAATGAAATAGCCACCATTTGAAAATATATGACACCGACTCTAATAAAATGATTGCTGGCATGAAAGTAAAGTACATTTTGAGTCCTGTATTGTACTTACAAAGTATCTCTATTTTTGAGGATAAAAGTATCTGCAGAATTTCAGGAAGCAACATTTCCAAAATGGATGTACAGCATTTAGGAATGAAACTTTACACATTATAGTTAGTACACCTAAGGGCCAGCTGTCTTGGTTCCCTGATGTGCCTTTGCTGCCACCTTCATGTGGGAAAGCATATCGACCTGCTGGAGGATTGGCCACTTTATACCGCTAGATGTCTCTTCATACCAATTTGATGTCATAATTATTTTGTAATCAAGTCTTTACTTCTCCTATACACGGCATAAATCCATATTCGTGAAATTTATCGACCTTAAAATTACAGAATAAATCACCCTGTAAAGTAACAATGAATAATGAATGTAATGGATAGAGACAGAACAAGTAAGTGGACCATTTAGAAGGGTTAATCCACGGAACAATTTTTCTGAGAAAAGTGTGTGTGTGTGTGTGTGTGTGTGTGTGTGTGTGAATGAGATTTAGAGAGAGAGAGAGAGAGAGAGAGAGGCTCAATTTCTCCAGTCTGAGATCTTTGGGCAACACTCACAAAGAAGGATTCTTGAGCTATTCTCCATTTATTCTTAAATGAATAAATAAACTGTGCTGAGATCAGTCTAATGAGGGGTTTATGTGAAAATTACGGAGAGCGCAGTCTTTCGTTAACTTTTACTCTCGAAAATTTATGAAGCCAGTTTCTGTCGGTGTCTCGGTTATTTGAGAGACAAACTACGCCACTGAAGTGGACTACTTGCTGAGAGCTCTTCAGGTAATGCGTCTTACACATCTAATTTTATTTTCATGTTGAAGCTAAATAATCATAATGCTACTTTTCGACTTCTAAAAAAGTTTGGGTACTTGCAGTTCGTGAGATTTGTTTGTAACATGCATTAATATGTGCAGACATATGTTTTGTTTTTAAATATACAAAGTTTGCAAAAAAAGTATTTGGATAAAATATTGATGTTTCAAATTGCTATATTAAACATATCTATAAACATATTCTGAAGTATACGTGAAGTGTAGTTTTTTGCAGTTATTTCCACACACCTAAAATACCCTAGAAGGTTTGCTGATGTGAGAACAGTTTACTTTTTCAATCTTGAAGTTCATAATGGCTATGTAAGTTGGATACATATGCAATACTCAAAGACCGCACTTTTTGAGTCGACTTTGTTATTTTTAGGCTTTATTAAGATGAAATGCATCATTAGCGTCTTTTACTGTTTCCTCTTAAGGCATTTTAACTTAAGTTGTGTTACAGCCGTCCATTGTGTTATCTGCACGTGCGTTTTGCAGATGCTTATTTTTGCGTGGTTGGACACATGTTGTTGTAGCCTAATGCATCATAGCTGCTGTTGCTTTAAAGAAGTGGCTCCCAATTTGGGCTCTCCGGCCCTGCCCTGGGGTGCCTGAGAGGCTCACAGAGTGTCCACAGCAAAATGAGAATTAGTTTAATTTCACTATTGTTCTATTCATTTATTGAAGATAAGACCTTGGGAGGATATTGTACAAATGTTACCTCCACACCCACAGCATAGACAGTTGTCCACTTCTGTATCAAGCAACAAAATCCAGCACCAAAAATCTTCTCTGATGGGGGTCCATCAGATAAAACCTCACCAGCAGGGAGGCTGTGGTCTAATGTTTACCTATTTTGGGGTCCTTGTCATGAAAAAGCTTTTGAATCCCTGCTTCAGAGGAGTAGTTGTACTCTAGTAGGTGAGATATTTGGCATACTAATTGTAAAATAGTTCCTCACAGATAATGACATTTCATTTTTGTCTGAAATAGCTGGTCCTTGCCTGAAAACACAGCAACCATGGTAACTGAGGTAAAATGGCCTTGATGTGAATGCCAACATTGGGGCCTGTGTTAATAACACCATGTGCCTTTGTGACTCTATGCTGCTGTAGTGCATTCATGTTTTTGTGTGTGTGATCAGAGGTCCAACTCTAAAACAAATTGGTAGTCTATATTTCCTCACTTAACAGGCAGTTGACTGGCTGTGCAACCCTACATTAGCTCAGGAAATTGGCAGAATAGGCCGGAAAATGATATTACGCAAAGGGACTAATCAAATCGAGGTGCATTGAATGAAGAAGCTGGACTCTGTCATGATTAAGTGGCCACCATAAGGCAGAAACACTGAGCATCCGCCACCACACATCCATCGATTTGGTTTTGGGATCTTGTCCTCAGCTCAGTGTAATTGGATCTGACGGGGACTAAGAGAAAAAGCCTGGCACAGCAGAAAGCCGGATGTTTGATGATGTTTAATAGAGATCCATGAAAAGGTCAAGTCAAGTCAAGAACTTTATTTGTCACATACGCATACAGGATGTGCAGTGAAATGAAAAAAAAAGGTGCCATGTAATGTGCCACTCCTTGATTTGATATATATGTGTATTTTTTGCAGTTGTTAAATGTAAAATGATATTTGTATTCACAACACTCTAGGCTTTCCACTCTCACCTCATTGATTTAAAATGCACTTTAATCTCATTGTAAAGAAATAATATTTGTCTACAGATTCTATTAATGATTAATGGTAGGGTTGGAGGAAAAACCTGTACATGTATAATATTTGCCTGATAGGGTGTAGGCTCCAGTATCACTAGTCTTGAATGGATGACGTGGTGTCTTATGAGTCCTTCTTAAGATCTCTCCACATCCCAACTTACTCAGACTCTCCCTCTCTATTCATGTGAACAGGTACCGTTTGGATCCAGGAATTAGACACAAAAGATATCAGCTGTTCCTCCTCTAGACTGCACTCATTCCTTAGTCTCTCTCAGTCTCCATGGCTGCTAACATCACCCCCCAGGGCTGTGGCTCTAATGTGGACTCCCTCTACTACAACCTGTGTGATCTTAGTGCAGTGTGGGGCATCGTACTGGAAGCCTTTGCTGCTGCTGGTGTGGTGTTTTCCATTATTCTCTTTATCTCGTTGCTGGCCAGCCTGCCCTTCATGGTGGACAAGAACCGCAAGAGCTCGGTGGCTCTCCACTCCTGCTTCCTGGTCTGCACCCTGGGCCTCTTCTGCCTGACCTTTGCCTTTATTGTGGAGAAAGACTTCTCTACCTGTGCCTCACGTAGGTTCCTCTTTGGAGTGCTGTTTGCCGGCTGCTTCGCCTGCCTGCTGATGCAATGTGTGAGGCTGAACATTCTTGCCAGGCAGAACCGTGGGCCCAAGGCTTGGGTCTTGTGTCTGGGGGCAGTGGGGCTGTGGCTGGTGGAGGTGGTTATCAACACTGAGTGGCTAATTATCACAGTGGTGCGCCACCCACAAGGGCCACTCAACACCACAGCCCAGGCCGGCAGAGCCACGGCTATACCCTGCAACATTGCCAACCAGGACTTTGTCATGGCACTAATCTACGTGATGAGCCTGATGCTGGCAGTCATAGTGGCAAGTCTGGCCATCATGGCAGGCAAACATAAACAATGGAAGAAGGAGGGTGTCTTCATCCTTTTGATTAGCTTGCTATCTGTAGGCATCTGGGTGGCATGGATCGTCATGTACGTTTATGGGAATGAGAGAAAAGGGGGTCCCACATGGGATGACCCCACCTTAGCCATAGCCTTGGTGGCAAATGCCTGGGTGTTCCTCATCCTCCACACCATCCCAGAAATCTGCTGTATGGCCAGTGAAGATAATAGCCAGCAAGGCTTTGGGGAGGACCTGTACCCCAGCAGAGGGGTGGGCTATGAGACCATTCTCAAGGAACAGAGTTCCCAGAACATGTTCATGGAAAACAAGGCTTTCACTATGGATGAACCCAACCAAGGTATGTAACATATGCACCTTTCAATGGGCCTATCACTGACATCACTGAATTCAAATTTACGAGCTGCTCTGAGAACAGTCAATCTCAAATTATGTATGCTTACCTTCACCATTCACTAACCCCTGTCAAACTGAGACTCAGGTGTGCTGTAGGAGAAACAGAGCTGTTATGCCGCATTCATGTCATGACGAATGTTCCGTAAATACGAGCCGCCGACTGGTGAAAAAAGTAAACTGTTAAACTGTTAACTGTTACAGTAACTGGTTAACAAGTTCTTGCAATAGGCTATCGTTGTTGCAATCACCATTTTGGATGTTAGTTAACCATGTAAGTGCTTGTTTTTCCGATTCTTTGAACATGACGTGAATGTGGCTATATGCAAAGCTGTACATTTTCATTTGGCCAGAAACTGCTACTCCTTCTTAGCCTGAATTATTTGCTCGCTAGACATATTATATTATAAGTTTCCATTTGTTTTTGACGGTACTGGAAGGGGGATTTAAGAATGTAAATAAACTCATTCTGCACATATACTCACTCAGTAAACTCCCTGAATGACACAGTGTTTGGTACACTCATTGCACATCACACATAGTCATTGTATCTAACACCACGACCAACTTCCAAGAGGCATACCAAAGCTTGCATCCTATCATTCTGCCATGTGGTTTGTATGGGGAACATTGTCTGCTGGTTGTATCATAATATCCCTCCCTGATCATAGATTATTCAAAATGACCTTGACCTTGAAACAAAATATCTGTAAAGTCACCAGTTACAGATAAGCAATCAATATGAGTCCATGACAACAACAATAGACCAGATAACCTGCAAAATTTCCTGAAAAGGATGTTGAGTTTTGCATCTACATGATGACCCTACAGAATTTGATATGCCAATGTTTTAATACCAAGCTGAAGAGTATCTGATCGCAGTAGCAGAGCCAGACAGAGCAGTATGTCCTGCAGCCAACAACCCCCAGCTCCCTGCCTTTGGTGGTGGCCAGGGCTGATCATCAGGGCTTTAAGTAGAGTGGGTGGGATAATCATAGATGGTAATATGGATGGCGCCGTGTGACTGGTCATGCCTTTAGAGGTTAGTGAATGTCTTTCAGTCTGTTGGTTTGTCAGGCAGTTGTTTTATGTAGTTGTGGTGTAAATCTTTTTAATTCAAAAAAGGATGACAGATTATTTCAATTTGGATGCTTGATGAACAATTTGTATTGTATTCCCTCTGTTTGGTTTTGATTTGAAAACCAATAGAAAAATGTTCAGATCTGGTGGTGGTTGGACAAAGCAGCAATCAAAAAGTCAATGATTGCCCTCAGCCTCAGGACATGAAAATTCAATCGACCTACCAACTTCTGTAGCGCACATTCCTTTCCCACTGTTCCAGCAGGTGATTCAGAGGGAATTGGTCATTCCTCATGTGTTAATGAATGTCTAGTATCTAACCACGTCCCTAACCAGTGTATCATACATAAACACACTCCCACTCAGTCTGACTCTGATTCCCACCACAAACATCACAACTTGTGTTTGTGCTACTGTGTCTCTGTGGAGACGGAGGTGTGGCAACAGTCTCATCCAGGGGAGATATTTCACAGGAGGAACAGGCATTTCCACCTGAGAGAATCACAAAGTCGTCTCTCACATCTATCTCTGTGCTACGTTTATACAGGATACATAACTGAAAGCACAAACAAGATAAAGGACTGATAGTGCCTCTGTTGCTTATGGTCTTGTCATGGTGATTAAGTGCCGTGTATCCCCAGTGTTTCTAACTGGTGTTTGTTGCCTGGGAACACTGAATGCTTGGGATAACACTTAAGAGGCCTAAAGATATCTCGCTGAGAGCTCTTGTTTTCATGGATCAAGGTCATGTGTGACAAAATGATGACATTTGTTGCTTGTCCCTGTCTATCCCTCCCAGGTTCCAAGCCTGTGTCACCTTACAGCGGCTATAGCGGTCAGCTACGCAGTTCAGTTTACCAGCCCACTGAGCTGGCTCTCATCAGCAAAGGAGTGGGGAATGTGAGTAGGCGCATGCAGTTTGTTTGTAAAACACACATTTGAATATGTTGTATAGGTCCTAATTTTTATAGGAAAAACTAGGTGACATAAACAGTAAAGATACAGCCAGATAATTTGCTGCTTTTGTGCACACTCACACACATGCATGCATGCTGTGGTGCGCAAACCACTATTGGAATAAGGAGCTTATAATGACAATAGTAAAAATAACTTTATTTGTGAGGCACTTTTCTTAAACAAAGCTTACAAAGAGCGTCACAATCGAGACAAACAGGAGACAGACACAAGATTACGCAAGAAAAGAAGAGGACATCGACAAAGAAGCAATAGTGGAAAAAGAAAAACCATCATTACATGAGTGAAGCTATAGAAATAGGACTTAAAGGACTACACCAAGATGACAAGATGATTGGCACCAAAATCATCTCTGTGAGTCTGGTAAATAGCTCTGTCTGGTGTGCATGCTAGTGCCTTAGCATACAGTATGTTTAGTAACCATCCCAACTTTGGATTACTAAAAGGTCTATCTTCACACTTTGGATAATGCTAATGGCCTATAATTACTGTACATACTGTATGCTAAAGCGTTAGCATGTGCACCAGACAGAGCTATCTAGAGATCACAGAGATGATGGTGCCAGTTCTCTCGTCAGATTTTGGGTATGGCGATCAATGGGCCAAACTCCCAAAAAGTTGGTGTAGTCCTTTAAGAAATGATTTAAAGGACGACACAGCCTCTGCCAGCCTGAGCTGCTCGAGGAGGTCATTCCACAAAGTACATGGGTATAGGTCCATGACTTTCATCATCTCTTTTTGTCATTGGCCATGTTATGACTTCATGCAGCACCAGACGGAGTTGTCGTATGACTCGGCCATCCCCAGGGTTTCGACCAACTCTGCAGCCAACAGTGGGAGCAGTACCCCCTCACCACACACTGAGATGGGGGATGCCACATACACACAGACAAACGGCAATAGCGTAGGTCGTACCCTGGCCTCTGACACCTCTCTTCTTTACTCCTCACCTCCACTTGTTTCTCCTTATCCATTTCCCTTCCACCAGATGCTTTTCTATTCTCCTGCCTCTGCACATGTAGCCCTTTCAGCTCTTGCTGTATCCATAGCAACTTCTTCTACAGGTTGTCTATGAATCACTTCTTTGTCTGGCTTTTTTTTTTACCTTGTGGAGCCAACTATCCATCTCTCAAGGCGTCCTGTCTATTACCCTCAATATGCTGGATGGACTGAGTCTACTCTGAACTCTACTTATCTTCCTATTCTTTTCTCTTGCCAAGATTCAAGAAATAAAATTAATGATGAGTTTGATTAAGCATGATTTGTCTGTCTCTTTGGTATTCTTTTACATTTTGGTTTTACACATTCCCTGTCCTTATCAGGTATCTTCTAAAAATCAAGTCTCATTATGGTGCTCTTTTGAAATAGTGAGTACAATACAGTACAATATGTTTAACAATATACTCTCTCTCTTTCACTCTTCAGGGGAATGGACTGCATAGGAAGTCCCAGTGGTGAATATGCTCGGGCTCTCAAGACAAAACGTTCCAGTTTGATCTATTTTGACTTCCACCTGCTCAATGTATTCTTGCTTTAACCATGGTTCCCTAAGCTGGTTCTAAGAGGAACCATCAGTCCTAACATGTGGAGGTGAACGCTGGGTCAAAAAACCTTCTATCCATGTACCTCCGGGTATCAGACAGTATAGAGCTTCATTTGGAAGTCAAAGCATGGGGTGAAGCCGTGGCTTTGCTGGAGAACAATGACTTTTTGCAATGGTTGACATTTACTGAGAATAGACTGTGAGCTCTCCGCTGCAGCAAATGACACAGATGAAGAGTGATGGTGCTGACAGCGCATAATGGTGGAAGAGAATAGTCTCCCTAAGCATTAGGAGTGCTTTTGGCTCAACATGATTATGCAGTGTACACACTTATGCATACAAGTGCACCCCTCCCCCCTACACTCACACACACACACACATACACACCATAACTGTCACTGCAGTGGATACTACACACAGATCAGTGGAGCGACAGGTGTGAAGCAACAAACCTGCTGTAATCCCAGAGGTGGAAAAGCAATGGAACATTCCCTACTTGGCTTGGCATGAAGAGAATATGTCTACACCACCTGGAAAAAGACTATCAGAAGGATATAACCTATAATCACATATATTAGTTTAGAGAGAGAGACAGTGTGCATGGTCAAGTTTTATTGTAGATGTAGAGTTCACACATCAAATTAATCTATTGGTATTGAATTCATGTAAATATGTTTTTAATGTGTCAATGGTTTTTCATAGCATGGAAGCATTTTGTACATTCTGTTCCTTGTGATACTGTTATACTGCTGCAACCCCAGAATTTCCCCCCGGGGATCAATAAAGTATCTATCTATCTATTTTCTGAACATGCATATTTAAAGACAACTATTTATAGCACTTTTGTGTTATAAATAGTTTAATTTAATAAATATATTTATAAATAGTTTAGTTTAATTTAATTTCTTCCAATCAAACCAGCATGAGCATAATGCCTTCGTTTTAATGTATATTATGTATCTAAAAATTGTTGATTGAACATACTGCAGCCACTGATGTTCCAATATTTTGTTTTTAATCTAAATAAATATTGAACTGATCAATAGCATGTCTTCTAACCAATATCTCATGATGTTCACATGAGGTCAGGGTGCATGACAGTGCAGGTGATGGGACAACTGGATGATCCAGGCAGGTCATTGGTGCTTGGTGGGAGATGGCATCTCAAAGGGCAATTACTGTGGGAATGGAAACCGACTCCATGCTCTCTTCCCATTGTACAGGTCATTTTTATACTCACCTTTAGTAAGGCCATGCCTCACTGCCTTCAGGATCCAGAGTCAAGGTTATGTCCAGAGTCAAGGTCAGGGGTCTAAAAAGTACCCAGAAATTCTACTTAAGTTAAAGTATGGGTACTGGTTCAAAATCTTACTCAATTACAAGTCAAAGTATCTAGCTAAAAATACACTTGAGTAAAAGTCAAAAAGTTTCTACTTTTAAATGTACTCAAGTATTAAAAAGTAAAAAGTAAACTTTTTTTTGTTATTGCAATAGATAGACAATGCTGAAATTAAATAACAGAGGAGACTTTTTTGCATTAAAATTACTTTAATGCATTT
>OOFE01029406.1:8059-19474 GCA_900323365.1 Monocentris japonica
GTTTTGTTGCGGTGTGAAGAATTTTTTTTTTTTTTTTTTTTCCAGTTTGCTGATACTAACGGTAGTTTTCAGTGTTTCAATAATATAGTTTCAGATATTCTAGTTCCTACTGGAGCAGCCATGCTAAAAATAAATGCACTATTTGTGTTCAGGCTAGGAATCTAACTTTTATTCTTCTAACTTCCCACCCTGATTATGTGAGAACAGTTTCAGAGACATGCAGTTTCAATAATAGTAGTATGCTTTAGAACATTGGTCCTCAAAGTAGGATCCAGGGACCTCCAGGGGTGGTTGAAGGGCTCTGGGGGGGGTAGTAGTTTAATTTTACTGACTAGTAAGATCACTTGAAATTATCCCAATTAGAGAATGTATAAGGATGACTGTTCATAGGTTTCACACTCACCACTATTATCTCCCCACGTACAGTGGCGTTAGTTCTACAATTCAATACTAGATCGAAAACAACAAAAATCTTCCCAAAAGGGCAACAAGATTGTATGGGCACCGCACATACCCCTCCCCCCCCTTTTTAGGCCAAGTGGGGTTTTTCCAGCTCGGCTCCATCTGTTATCAAACTGGTATTCAGTCACATCTAAATGTGTGAAGGTCAACTGACCGTGTTGGATTTCTGAACTCTGATTAAAAGCTTCACACTTGTAACAGAGATGGTTTATATTTGAACATACTGCAGCAGCATTTATGTGTATTTCTGTTTTAATGACTTGTTAGGAAATGATTGATGAGGCAGACCGAGATGGAGATGGCGAGGTCAACGAGCAGGAGTTCCTGAGGATAATGAAGAAGACCAGTCTCTACTGAGCATGTTGTTTTTGTTACAGTCTTGTTCTGCACTGTTACGGGACCTTTTTAAGATTTCCCTTTTGATTCTGTCAAGGACAATTCATACAGTAGCTTTGGGAACTTTAACTTCTGCAGATATTTGGTTTGTAAATAAATAATTTTAACATATCTTTGCACAGATTTTGTACAATCCAACACAAATAAATACATTTCATCATATTTGATTTGTCATATTTACATTTTGTCAAAGTCAACATTGTAACCTTGTTACATTGCAGGACTTATATAATATGATACCTATTTATATGATATTTTCATGGACATGCGATTTAGCAACGCTCCACTTAGTTTCTCCCCAGTCTTCAAATTTCCATCCAACCCTGGGCAACTAATCTGTCTTTTTACAACAGCTGAGTTCTTGAAGTCAATAAATACAGTACAGTCAGTACACTGCAACAGATGCTGCAAAACATTGCATGCTAACAATAACCAAATGTCAGACAACAGAGTGAAAGTCAAATGACTAAAGTCAACCTCGACTAACCTGAATGTGCAACTGTAGAAATGACAAGCGTGAACTTGAGATGAGTAACTGAGTAAAAGTGACTCTCACTTCGCTCGGTGTGATAATAACCTAAATTATGTACCTGTAGTAGATTTGGTACAGCGTTGCCTAATAGGAAAGATGATCCTGCTGATTATTGGTAATAGACAGCGAAAGTCTGGTTTTGGCCCAAACCATCATACCTTGATAAAATAAACAGGATATTGCAGTGACGTGTTTTTCCGAGGCGTCAGTCGGCTGTCTATTATTTTAGGATGCCTGCTGTTTATTGTGAAAGTTCTGATTATCTGTTCTAGACAGCGAAGGAACATCAGACGGAAAATATGAAGAGTTTTGTCCTAAGATGAGATATCCACCGTTTGAAGAGTGACACCTACTCAAAATGCTTGACCGTACAAAAAGAAAATGAATTTGGGTACTTTTTAAAGGATCGTAGGTAACCTTGGATAAATCCTCGGTTGACAGACTGGATGCTCTATATTTTAGAGATACTTAGTGATGAAATCAACTTTTCACAGGAATCAAACCATCTCTTTCAGGCATATAGATAGGCATAGTATGGCCGCATGTCTTCAATTTTTATTAAAAAATAAAAAACATGGAACATGTATGGATTCCCTTTACTGTCTCCAGCTGTGGAACTACAAGGTGGAACAGAGATGAGCCAGAATAAAAAGCCAATATTTCAAAGGTTAATATCCTATATGACTCAATTCAGTCCACCTTCTCAGACATCAAAGTATACTGCCATTCCAGGTGAGAGTTGACTGAAGTGGACAAGCACTAATGCTCTCGCCATATTTGAGGCTTTCCAAATTGGCACCTTTATTATTTCAGAAATGAAGGAGGGAAATCTTATTTTCAGGGTATTAACCATACGTTTTAATACATATAAGAGCCTCTAGAATGAGAGTTTGTAATGGGTTTCATCAGCCTTGGGGCTTTCAGTCAAAAACGCTATATATCGATTTTGGGAAAATGTTGCGACCTAAAATGTATCGTCAATATTACAAAAACAGATAATTCTATCCTCAAAAACAAGGTGACAAATACCTTATATAGTAACGTATAATGTGCTTTACTTCCATGACAGCACTAATGAGTAGGTGTCGGTTTTTTCAAATGGTGGATATCTGATTTCAGAACCAAAACTTTCCAATTGGAGTTAGATGTTGTTGTGCAGCAACAGCATCATGGCCTTTCAGAGCTCCACAGCCCCTCAGCTGAGTGTTATTCCCCTACTGCTGTGGTAATACAGCATTCACATCACTCGGTCTGTTGAATACTCCCACTGCTCAACAGCTGTTTGTCTTTTTCCCATAAAATGATCAATTTCCAAAACAACTAACCGTTGCAAGTCTGGTCTTTGCTCGTAAAAGATGGTATATCAAGGAATCCAAAAGGTCAAGAATGTGTCACCGTTATAGGCAACCTATTTTCACAAGCCCCCTTTTTGTAAGACATACTCAAGAGTAAGAGTAAAAACCGTCATTGCACTTAGAAGACAAAGGGTGGTTGCATCAGTGGTATGTCTGCCTTTTTACTTCGGCCGCTTCTTATCCATTAGAGTTTTTTTTAAATAACTGCATAGCTATTTTTAAATGTCACTATCATTTGAGTATCAGACAGATAACTAAGATAGATAACTGTTTTTGATAGATAGATTTGATTGATTTTGACATGGTTTATGGTTGTATATTGTATATTGCTGTTTTTAATACATTTTATGCAACGGGTAGTTTCAGTGCAACCATTGCTGATGATTCCCATGAAGCCTGGCTAGCCATGTTGTATTGGTTGTTCTGCCTGCTCTTGTGATAAGAGTTTATTAGCTTGTTTATTTTCCTATGTATGTTTACAACTTTGGAGACAACTTTCGTCTATACGCATGCACTGGTAACCATTGTATAAAAGCCATGATACCCTTTAGGACGTTCTTTACTGTGTAAGGCTTCATACCTGTTTCCTCTTGATGTAAACCATAGAACGCTTTAAAGGAAAACTCCACCCTAAAGTAAAAATGTTTTTTATAACATAACAAAGCATATGCATTTGCGTGGATGCCTTTATCCAAACTGCCCTAGTGTATCAGGAGTGCAGACGTTTTTAACGTGCTTGGCCCCGGTGGGAAGTGAACCTGGTAGTGCTATGGTTGGTGCCATTGTGGTGGAAATCTTAGAACTTCAACCTAGGTTTGTCAACCTTAATGTCAATCATCAACAGACACAAGAGAACAATTTGGTTAGTAGATTTCATACGTATATACAGGAAGAAAGAATGGGAGACCACATCAGTGGTGGTGTGTTGGCAGACCTTCTCCAACGTACAGACATTACAGGGGAGCTTATATAGTTCTGAACTAACTACACTAAAACAATAAAACACTAAAGGAATAAAAGGGAAAGAAGTCAGAGGTGAGGGAGGACATCTGCTGACCTAAGACTGACTCGAGAGTAACCCAAAAACAGGAGATAATAAAACAATGAAAGGATCACTCTCAGAGAACCAATCTCATCTACAGATGTCACATGGAAGCATGTGTTCTACCCGTTGTGCTGTACAGGACTGGCGTGTCGCTATTGCTCTGATCTTGAGTTCATGGAGCTCCATACCTAGTGAAAAGAAGACTGACTTTGAGATGTATATAAGCAAATAACCACACCGAGACACCTGAAAACGCAAGTCTCGTTAGGAGTGAGAACATAAGACGAACTAACTACAGGAAACGACCCCGTAACGCAATGGCTTATGGGTATATGGAGACGGACATCTTACAGTCAGTAGTTCCTCATGCTTGGAAAGCCTAGCATAACAAAATGAAACGAGGGCAAACGGCAGTCTGGACTGATGCTCATGTTCACATGCTTCGTCATGTGTTCTTAACTGGTATGAACACCAGAGAAGAGCAGACATCATGGCAGATCAAGTTACAGACTGGAACCAGATTGGTTTGGACTCTCTAACCTGGCAGGTTCTGACAGGTTACCAAAACTGTCAAATAAACAAGCTACTTGTGAGTCATGTGGCTTCTGTTTAAATGCCCTGGTTTGCTTGGAGCTGGGCAGTGTGAACCTCAACAAAGCAAACACACAAATGCAACAAAGCAAAGTTTTCCACTCTGGTTCAAACCAAAGAAAACAAATTTATATTGAAAAGTCATTGATTAAGCTATCATTGAGTGCTTTATTTCATGTGGTCACACACGTGGTTACAGCCTATCCCAACCCAAATCTAACACAATTCTGTCACACAAACAGGGCAGGAAAGAAACCTATGACTTTTTACTGTTTTACTGGTGAAGTTGATTTTTAGATTATAGAGGAACCTCCAAGCAATGGTTTGTTATCTGGCAGAGGCAAATTTCACCAGCATTTGGCTGGTGGCTCATTCTTAACTGGCAAATGCATATAGTTTATTTCTGATTCCAATGTTTTTGTTTTTAACTTAAAATCAATTAAAATGATCTTAAGATTAATATTATGTTGGCTCTCTGTGACTACTTCTTGCATTCGCCCGATGAAAATGACAAGCCGTCATTCGTGGTATTTGTTGTTTTGCTAAAGGTTCCATTATCACTTCTAACGTTAAACTTTTAATTCACTAATTCTGATAATGAAAAACTAATCAAATGTTATAGCCGTGTCATCCCATGTGTGGTGACGATAAAACGGACCAAAAGAGGCGATCCCCCACCCACGCCATGTTTGTACTCTTCCTGTACACTTACGGTAATATCAGGCATTGTGCTTGCTTTTTTTTTTTTTACATTTGTGAAAGATGAATAAAATCATCAGAAAATCACCTGCATTTTACCTTGTCCTGTGTGGACGGTGACTAGAAAACAGTCAGTTTTCTTTTTTTCCTGTATATTCACGAGAACGAAACAAACAACACACAGTTATTGACAATCTGCCCAGTATAGGATGCACGCAAACTTTCAACCTCACACCCCTCACCCGGAAATGCAAAGTCTTCACGAAGGGGAGACCGCAGTGTCGGAAATGGTACTATTGCAAGTGGGAGTAGGAAGTAAACTAGATTAAGACAGGGGCCCAATAATTCTGCCTGACAGTGTAATAGTTTGAAAATCATGAGGTTCTTGTGTTAGCGTATAGTGTATAGCAGTCGTTCTCAACCCTGGTCCTCGGGGCCCAGAGTACTGCTGGTTTTCTATCCTACCAGGTAGTTAATGGTGTTCATCTGATGTCCCAGGTGTCACTCAGTCCCTGATTAGATGGCTGCAATGAAAACCAGCAGGGCTCTGGGTCCTGAGGACCAGGATTGAGAACCACTGTCTTAAACTATGAGAAGGGATCATTGGCTTGTTTCTGGTGGATCCCCTCATGAATATGACTACTAATATATGTTAATGAGCCTTGGGCAAAGGTTGAGACTAAATTTACTTACTTTTAGTATCTGACTGAGAAGGTTTGAGAGCCCATTAGCTAAGCTACTGAAGGTGAATAAAAAAAGACCACTCATCCAATATAGCCTCCCAACCTACATCTTAGTTCTCAGCACACAGATAAAGCAAAGCCCTGTGCCGAGCCCAGGACTCCAATATAGTTGCTAGTCACTCGACACAATGACCTGACCGGTCCTCTGGGAAAAGGCTTCCATTTCGTGCACACAGGGCCTTCAGCCAGGAAACACTGTTACATAACAATGAGAACAGCGTCTCCAGACTTTCAGACCTGAGAAGACCACAAAGTCTTTGCAGTTGGCAGGCAAGCCACTTGACTGCATTAACCATGATCAAGAACTTGACTTTCTTTAAGTTATTCTTTCACACTGACTACATAGTATATGCATTTAGGCTGTGCTTTAGTCTAATAACCGATAATCCCTATGCATATTATGATAGGTGCATCTAATATCTAAGGATGTGTGCTTACAATTTAAAATGTACATTTAGACACAGCCTTGCCTAGGACGAGAGGAACATCTTCTGTCCACTGTTTTGGGAATAGGCTGTCAAGGAAGGCTTAGTTATCACACACACCAAGGACTTCACAGTTGTCAGTCTGACATATAGGGAGCTAGTAGCCATAACGACAAACCAGACTGTCAAGATGAGATCTTCCATCCTGTGTCAACAAGGCCAATTCTTTTACTGTGGCCGTGTGGCACCACTGCAGCAAGTCACTGCAGTATAAGTGCACTGTACATGTTGCAAACAAGGTTCGCATGATTGGTCATTTCCTAAAACAATATTATTACTCAAGGTAAAATTCAGTTCACTGGTAGTTGAGGAAAAAATGTTACATCAGCATATCACATACAGCACAGATTATGCCCTGGTGATAGAGATGGCGATTTCATGTAATGCACATCTTAATAAATACTAAACGGTAACACAATATTACAACAATACTGGGTTTTATCTCAAGTATAATTATGTCAGAGCAGCCGATGAGCCAGTGGTCACGTTCTCATCTCTGCGTCACATTTTCCTGGACTACAGGCATCACGAAGACAAAATGGCCAATGGGAGGCCGAGTTGAAGGCGCAGCCACACCCACAACAGGAGGCAGCAGGAAGCAACTATTTGTCGTTACACACGCATCACCTTAACTACAAGTTATGTATTTTACCTTACTATAAGGCTGCAACGCCTCAACTACGAATAATAAGCACTCTTGAAGTGCCCAGAGAGCTGCCTCAAGTCTATTCATCCATCAACAGCATTTTCCATTACGTCAGATACACTGCAACGTTGTTGAAAACCTACTTAGAAATACCAAGCCAGCAAGGTCAGGCTTACGAACAGCTTAGCTAACCTTATGCGAGAAGGGGTACTACAACTTTAAAAAACTAGGTAGCGTTTAGAGGAAACTAGACACCAGTGGGCAAGTGACATAATCCTGGACATACCAGCCCACAAGATGTAGCTACACTAGTGAAGACAGACAAGAGTTAGAGGCCGATAATGGTGCCAACTCAAATGTCACAGAAGCTCTTGGGCCAATTGTAATCGGCAGACTAAGAAACTGCATCTCCTGTATAAGGTACTCACCTTTTCTTGTTGGACAACTGCTAGGACTGATGCACTGCAGTTACACACAGCAGCTCAAGGTGATCTCCCTAACTCACTGGGACTACTTTTCAGGGATGCTACGAAGTATCCATCCGAGAGAATATAGGGCAGTGTAAAAAATATAACACGACCTTGACGCTCTGAAATGAATTTTAATTATCACAGGCCCTTCAATAATGTTTATTATTACTGTTTGCCCCCAGTGAAAACCAGAAAACTGTAAAAGTTAGTGCTAACGCGGAAGGTTACGCCGATAAACGGTGGACGTGCTAGGTTGTTGGCAACCAATCAGGACACAGGAATGCATGTCTGGCGCATGGGGCTCGCGTGACTGTGAATGCGGTAGAGAAAGTTCATGAAATATCCCTCGGTTTGGTTTCTATAAGCTTTCAATGCCTCATAATATTACTCTCACATGACTAAACTTAGACATCTTCCTAGGCATTCCATAGGTTTTATGGATGTTCAAATTATCTGTTGCCGCAATGATTCATGGGAAACATCACAAAACCTAATGTAATGAAAACTGTTTCATAAATATCAAAATATTGTTCATGCCATTTTAGTCTTAAGAGCTGATACAAAAATCTGTTAAACTCGGCCAAACAGTATCTAGTGATTACCCAGTCGTGCGGCAAATAGCTTAGCACAAAATACAGCTTTTACATGGATAGTGGTCGAGCAATAGAACATTGCAGCCTACAGAAACCTCTAGTTCGGCTCACTTCACAGTGATATGGTACAAGCAACGGTGTCCCCTAGTGGTCAAAGTTAATAATAGTTTTTTTAAGACATTGAATTAAGTATTTTTGAGTATTTATGAATAAGACCTCCAAGTGCAGGGTGATTAAGCAAAACTATGATCATTTCTACCTAGGGCTATTATTATGTCTATTACATAAGCACATGCTTGGTTAGTTAGTTGGTTTGTTTTTCATAAGAATAGGTATATTTTACTTGACCTGTCCTTTGTATTCAATTGATTTTAACTCTTAACTTGGAAGATTGCATATAATATCATCATCATTATTATTATTGACATTATTATTATTATTGATATTATTATCATTATTATTATTATTGTTGTTGTTTAATAATAATGTTTAGATTTAGATTTTCACAGAATTTAGAATGAATAAGACACATTTCCTCCTGTTGATGGTGTACAATAGGCTACTGTGTTGCTATGCTTCCTCGCCATGATGAATTCCATCCATCCGTGCTAATCATCTGTGCTATGTAAATGGAGACAGTAACTAAACCAGACACAGAGTCTAGAATTCATAACACGTCTGCAGCAGTTGGCCTAGTATATAGTAGACTGTGTTGCTGTATGTTCCCCAAGATGATTAATTCTCTTGTTGTGATAATCAGCTCTGCCAGGGACATGACAGGCAGTAACTAAACCCTTGACACAGACAGACATGCATGTCATCCACAGCCGTGAGATACAAATATGGCTATTCACACTCTTTGGAGAGATTAGACAACAAAACAGTCTGGCAAAGATATTCCACAAAGTACTATGTAGCTCATTTAGCAGATACACTAGAGAGTAATGCTCATCTAGATTATTTTTTTCTGCTTCTGTCTGCATAGGTCTACTCTTCATTGAGTTCGGGTCCCCTCCCCCAGTGCCCCCTTTAGTTCTCACCTGATCGCAACTGTGGTGGTGTTAGCGCTGCTACCACTGCCCATGTTGCTGTCTCACTGGACACTGCCAGCCTCTGCCTGGATCCAGCACTCGGCTCCGCTACCTCAGGCCAATGGACACACCTGCCCAGGTGAGGGACGAATCTGCAGTCCAGTCACCCTGTCCAATGGCCAAGTCCCTCGCTGTCAGTCAGCATTAATGTCTCCTAACCCCTGGGCCACGAGGGACAGTAAGATATGCTGGGAATATCCTCTGATAAATCCCAGAGATGTACACTGAGTAGACAGGACATTCTAACGCAGCTGAACATGTAATGAAATACTTCTACTAATGTGATGATGATGATAATGTCTATTATTATTATTATTGTTATTGTAGTTGTATAGTACTTTTGTCAACAAAGTGAAAAAGTGCAAAACAATAGAAGAAACCTCAAAACCAATGAACAAACGGAGCAGAAATAAGACAAGACTATGTAATGTTAACATTATCATAACAATACATGCAGGCAGAAAAAGAAAAGAAAAACACTACAGGCTTGAAAGTCCACTTAATGAAATGTCAGAGAGGTGCTGTGTGGCAGTCGGTTTGGCCATGACGTTTAAATGAAATCCAGTGATTGATGTTCAATTTGTTCCATTGTTCTCAATTTTTTTCACTGGGTTGTTGCCCTCGCTGAACAAAACATTGACGCAAAAGGGAACCTTCCTCCCTTTTGCATTCCCTCCTCCCCTTCCTTCCCTTCTTAATTTTCTTTTCATCTTGTAGCAGTAGGAGAAAACAGATAATATATGAGATACATCTGGTGCGGAAATGTTCCACATATTCTCACAAAATGATAGAGAGCACAAAATTCAAACAAGTTACAATCATTATTTCAAAGTAAGTCTTACAAAATAACACAACCTTTATAACCCGATTCTTTCGATTTTAGAGATATTTAACAATGAACTTAAGCAAGTATTTCTTTCCCCAAAATGGATTTAGAGGTGTAGCCGTGACGTGCAGAACTGTTGCTTCACCTCTGAGAGGTAATGATCAGAAAGTTGAAATTATGTTCTAATTTCATCCATCAGAAGGCACCAAAAATAGAACAAGGGAACGGCCTGCCATGAACTAGTCACAAAGATATGAGTTTTGTGTTACAATATGCCTTTTCAGCCCGTCTAGAAAGAAGGCTGCAGTGGCTGTTGCAGTACTAGTGGAGGATAGGTGCACAGTAGATGAAGGACAGGGGATATTTAACGACTACCATGCAGCATAACCATGGTTGGTGAAACAACGTTGGCGTGTCATCAAAATGTCTCCCTCTCATTTGTATTCCGGCCAAAAAAAAAATCTTTATCAGGGTCACTGCTCTTTAGTTGTCCTTTGTATTGCCTGCCAGATCACATCAGGGAAAAGTTAGGAGATGTTCCTTTCCTCTTCCTCCCTTGGCAGACTGCAGCCAAACACTGAACAGGCAGTCGTCCCGACACCTGTCCCTTAATCTGTCCATTCTTTAGGTCAGTCTGAAAATGGAACCTGGTGATAATGAGGGTAAACACTGATTAGCACAGAGGTCCAACTGCGCACACACACATGCGCACACACACATGCGCACACACACATGCGCACACACACACGCACACAGACACAGTGCCCACACTTCAAATGCTTGGAATGCTACAATTCATAGTTCTTATGAATGTTATTTGGATGTATAGTACACAAATAATAGTATATTAGTCAGTATGTATGTATACAGTATGTATGTAGTCAAATTGTAGACATTTAAGACATAACTAAAGCACAAAGCACCAAATTTAGGACCCTTGTTGATTTTGTTTTTTTTTTTTTAAATTAATTTGGATGAGACATAAAAGCACTTCAGTATCAGCCAGCAGCAATCCTTTTGCCTCTAAAGCATAATTGCATGTTAATAATAGACACTGATGCAACGACACACACACACACACACACACACACACGCACACAAACAAGCAGCAAGCCCATACACACAAGCAGAGCCATTTTCCTCCTTATCCCTTTCAGCAGCAGTGCAGTCAGCTGCACGTCACGTGACTGGCTGCCTGCTCTCACTGCGCATGCTCAGACCCCTCAGTGTTGTCAGGCAAAATACAAGGTAGCAGTAGGAGCAGAGATCTGCAATAGATAAACACAGACACACACACACACACCAGCTGGCTTGCTCGCAGACACTCACTAACAAGCGCAGGGAAACAGACGGTGTCAAAATGGGGGATTCCGGCTCTGGCATTCATGATAGCCGTTTTTAATGGGTTTATTTTCATCTATCATTTCAGCGGAAAATAGCCACCGATAGAGAGGCAGGTGTGCCCTTTAAGAGAGGAAGCA
>OOFE01029414.1:8083-25918 GCA_900323365.1 Monocentris japonica
GGGGGGGGGTTACAGTCCCGGAATGTGTGCGCGCTCTCGAGTTCGTCTGATCTCGTGGCGCGCCAGAATCGTGCGCGCGCAGTACGCGACAGGTCTGGAGTGCAAGGAGGCAGGAAAACGCTGGAGTGGGGAATGATGGCGGTGAGGAAGAAGAGTTTGATAGTGTAAATTTGGACATAGTAGGCGATCTTTCGGCGCCTCGCACGATGAAACGAGTAGGAGGTGAGAGCCTACAAAGTTGTGTAGTTTTGTGTGGTGTGTGCGTAGGACCAATGTTTACAGTTCCAACTGTTCGTGTTACTTGAAATTGCTACAATGAATTGTTGAAGCACAGACACTAGGACTGTATTGAGCTGTTGGTCCAGCAAGTTTAACTGAAAATACATTGCTTTCATACTACTATTTAGCCTTTAGCGACCCGGCAACCAAAACTGAAATGTGTAAAACTTAATTTGTGCCAGCTAACTAGCCCATATATTCGAGCTTTACCTCCAACGCTGTTTTGATTTGAATGTCGAAATAGAGAGTCTATTTTGGCGTTAATTGGGCTAAAACTAACGTTATATGCACGTTTGGATCGGAATATAGTGCTATCTGGTTTCTTTATTGAGGTTTTACTCGCTTTTCCTCTCTTTAGATGACTTCGTTGTGAGTGCTTAGTCGAGACAATGCTCCGAAGAGGCTCCGCCGGACCCATGGCACCGTTCGCTTAGAGGAGCGGGGGGGGGGGATAATAGTTCACCAACAAATAAGGAAATATCCCCAAGGTTAACTTCTCACTTACACCCTCTGTTCGGTTTGGGTTGCAGACAAAATCTGGGAAAGATGATTAAAGCGGAAAGCAAAGGGGGAGAGAGGACCCTGAGGAGCGCTTCCCCTCATAGGAATGCATACAAATCAGACTTCCACGCCATTAAGTGCTCCTTTGATGGGACAAAATCGGAGGGGGCTGCGAAGTCTTATGCAAATGGCTCCAGTGACACCCGAGAGGACTCCAGGGGGAGGCCTTTTGGGAATCGGGTGAACAAGATAAAGAACATATTCCTACAGATGGATGGCCAGCAAGAGTGTCAAGATGTGAAAACGACTTTAAAATCAGATGCGCCCCAAGCGTCTCCACCGAAGCCACAGTTTCCAGTCAGCACACACAAAGTTAACTTCAACAGCGCTACAAGTCCAGAATCACATAATTTAGACAAGAGTCCCAAGGGAGAAGATGTTGAGATTGATAAAGCAGCTTTGGCCGAGAAGTTTTCTGTGACCAGAAAGCTCTTTGAAAGGGGCATCAAAGAGCAGCCTGGAGCTGAAAAGCAGTCTCCAAACAGAGTAGTGAGTCGTGTGTCCCTTGGTAGTGTTTCTGATGAGGGGAAAAGCACAAGGAGAGTTTCAGGATCCTCTGAGACCAACATCACTTCAGAGCAAGTAGTTAAATGTCGACCGGATGAGAAGACTGATGTTGAGGAGAAAAGGCATGTGTCTAGGGTGTCGCTAAATGCTGGACCCATCTCCAAGAGGTTGGAGAACTTCATGCCTGAGAATGAGCCTGAGGACATCAACAGAGCCAGTGCAAAAGGGGGAACAGCCTCTGCTAAAGTATACAGTCCCACCGAACACTCACTGCCTACCTCTCCAACAAGGGACAGCTTTCACAAACCTACTTCGCCAATTAAGGAAGCCACTAACCGCCCGTCTTCCCCAGTTACTGATGCCACAAACAAATCTACATCCCCAAACACCTATGTCATTAACAAACCATCGTCCCCTGTGGCCACTATCACTCTCAAACCAACTTCCCCAGTCACTAATGCAGCGTACAAATCTGTTTCTCCAACTGATGCCACTCACAAACTCCTCTCACCAGAGCAAACACCCCTAGTTAGCCACGGCTACAAGCGCTCCTCATGTGGTGACGGCTTTGGTAGACCATCTGTTGGTGGGGAGGAAGGCAAGCCCTGTAGTCCGCCCCCTAGGGATGTGAAGCAGCCTCTACCATTAGCCAGTAGCTTGCATAGCACCAACAGGGCCAAATATTCTGAGAGGGACAATAGTGATAGTCATGTGGTGCACAGTCCTACCAGGGACATGCCACCCAGCCATGCCTCATCACTGGACTCCAGGGGGGTGAGCATGGTCCGGGCAGAACTGGTAGTGGTCCAGAATGAGTCATCAGAGAGCGAGGAGAACGAGGATGAAAATATTGAAGATAGCGTGTTTGAGGAGTTGAAGGTACAAAGCGCCAAAGACCTAAAAACAAACTTGCCACCAGAAAAGCAGAATGGTAACCCTGCTCAGCATGTCATTGTGAGAGATGTGGTGAAAGAGACACAGATTGTATTGGAGAAAGCAAGTAGAGTCTCGAAGGACAAAGAGCAGTTTGGGCTGAAAGAGGAGAGAAAGGAAGAGACCACAGTGGTGAGTCAAAGTTGTGACGATAATGAGGAAGATGATGAGGTTGCTGAGGAGGAGAGCGAGCAGGAGGAGCAGGTGGGCCAGGGCATCCGGGATAGGGCCTCTCCAGTAGTGTACGGTATTGAGAACGCAGCGTTTGTGGATGACAGGGATGTAGACCAGGTCCTCAGGGAAGAAGAGGAGGAAGAGGAAGGAGAGGATCAGCAGGAGGAGGAGCAAATGTGTAGGGAGTATGAGGACTATGCGGAGGCCCCTGGGCTGTCGGATGAAGAGGAGCCGCCCCCAAAGAGGAAAATCAAGTTCTCTACAGAGCCCATTCTGGTAGGTATTTTGTATTGTTAAATTGTTTACATCTGAACTGCTGCCACTTCCCTCAGGGCCTAAAAACATATTGCACAGGACTGTCGTCATAATCCACTGAATAACTGATGAAGCAACTGTCTGCACTTGGTGTTTCCTCACAGACACGTAACAAATTAGCAGAGGTTCAAAATGAATGCTTTTGTTCGGCATGTTGACGTCACAGCTATTGCACCGTATCATCACCCAAGCTTCGTCACACTTTAGAAAACCAAAACTATGGGGCATTTAAACTCGTCATTGCCTAGAGAGGCTGTTAGCTTGAGGGCCTTATCTTCAGTACATTAACCCTGAGAACAAGGAGACAAGTTTAGGGATGTTGGTTCGGAATGCTGTGTCGTATTTTTGGAAATATTGTTGACATTGCATAAGAGCTGTGACTCCGAGCCACAGTTGAATGAGGGCAGCCATAGGGTAGACTGGCGTGGCATCTGGAGCTTAAGACTGTACCTTACTGTGAGAACACATGGCCACCCAGTGAGCAACGTTGGTGGATGTGAGGTTTTACTTCTTTTAGAGTGGTTCCTCTTTAATTGCGAATGATGCATGTCTTTCCACACATAGAGACTCTTCACTTCTGGCCAACATGGATATGAGGAGTTTGGGAATTCATTCACTTATATGATCTCATTCACACACCATGGCCAAGTCATCTCAGCCAGGGAATTCTTGATTTTATTATCCCCTAATTTACAAGAAGGATAGAAATCCTTTTATAAAAACAAAAAGGCTCATTTCTGTTTCTCAGAATTTCCTGGTGTTTGTTTTGTGTTTGGTGTTTATCATATGGAAGGTGTACATGCCTCATCATTGCTGCGATTTGTCTTGTTTTCTGTACTCAATTTTCCATTTAGGGTATTCTTTATTTTGGTGTTGCCACACATGCATTTTAAACCATTTAGTCTCATGGGGATGTAGTGGGAGTGGAGGATGATGGGTATTATCCTCCATTATCACCATATCTAATCAACATTTTGCTAGAACAGGGAAAAACAAATCACTTCAGTGCATTCCACACAGCTTGTGAACGGGTCATTGTTTATCCAGGCCCTAAAATGTGCTGTTATCTCAGGGTGTGGATTCCCCCCTGCCCCCAATTGGCCTGGCAGGGGGTCCTGGGAGAGGGGACCAGAAGTTGACCTGGAGGGGGGGGGGACACAAACGGCAGTGTGCCTCCTCTGCCCCTAACTGAGCAGTGACAGTGATACACCCAGCGTTACCGTTCACAACAATATGCCAGACTGGGTCTCTGTGACAGTTCACATATTGATCATAACAACAGTCTGTATATACAAGTGAGAAATGCTGACGCAAGGTTGCAGTTATTGTTTTGTTAGAGGCGGATGAATATCATTCTATTTAAAAGAGACTGCCATTGAATTTCAATGTTTAAATATGGTGATGTGTGGGGTCATATCGGTGTACAGCTCTGCAGAGAGTGAATTTGGAAAAGGTTTTCTGTGATACTTCCTGATCCCCCTGATCCCCTCTATAGCGAGGTCAGAGCAAAGGGTCAGGTACAGAACAGTAGGGATTCAGTGTCTTACTCAAGGACACTTCAGCAGGACAGATGTTTACTGTCACGGGGGATTGAACCCAGGCCTTTTGGTTGAAGGACTGTCTCCCTGATCACTCTGCCACCGTGCTGCCAGGCTGTGGTGACAGCAACCGGATGATTCTCTGGGGATAGTTGAGGATAAATGCAGAAACTATGTCACTCAGCTAGTGTATGATGAAGATGAAAAGCCAGCCAAAAAAATGTAAAGGTATCCATCTAAGCATTTCATTAGCTTTTCATACAGACGCAGTGATCGGAGTGGAAAGAACACAGAGAGATATGTCAAAGCCACGACATGTCATGAGCTGGGATTCACACATTACGTAGTGTGTGTGTTAGCAGGCTGGTTCCCTCGGATGCCCCTCAACCAAGATTCCTACCTGAGGCCTGTCTAACAAAAGGCTCCCACCATTCTCCACAGTCTGCTAGTCTGAGCTGGCGCTGTGACCGAGCCCCCCAGAGTCCTAGCCGACTAGGAAAGAGGAAGTGCTTTGTGCTTCTACCTCACAACAGGATTAGGTCCCTTAGTAACCTGAGTCTTGACAGAGGAGGTGTCCTGTGTGGAAGAAAGGTCCTCTTTGTCAACGACCGGAGACATCCATTCCCGATATGTATCGCCCTTATCATGGTTGAAAGGGCTACCTTGAATAAAGAGGGCGTTATAAGGCTGTCGAGTTGGTGCAGACTGGTTTGATAATTCCATCCTAAGTCAGGGTCTTATCAAGCCAAATATTGGATGTTTGTGTTTGGTACTGAATACATCCGTGTAATTTAGTCATGCCATTTAAAACTTTGTTAGGCTTTGTTGGACAGAACATTGCAATTATTTTACACATCCCATAGTCTAGGTTTCTGTTCTTTTGTCTCTACATTAATGCAGAATAGCACTTTAGTGAGGCATAGAAGTGCTGCATTCTCGTTGCTGCTGTGTCAGTACAGAATTCTGCCACACCCTCTGGCTATAGGAATAGTATAAATGCTGCATCAATGTTGAAAATGCTGCCTTCCTCTGATCTGATCTTTCCAGTTAAGAGGCTGTTCTCTCTATCGCAGCAGATGAAAATCTGCTCTGCAAGGTTAGAATTGTTTGGACAGGCGTGTCCTAATCCAAGGAAAAAGTGCCCTGACACTCCAAAATATGTCTAAACTTTAAACGGCAGGTCTTGTGTGCCCAGCAATTTGCGGCAACTGGAATTCATGTTCACCTTGAGACCTACACTATGACCATAAGCTGAGAATTGTTACATGATAAACCCTCCTTGCTGCAGGTGTGTTATTATGATGTTTGGAGACGGTTTGTGTAGTAATTTTCAGGGTGTTGGGCAGTCAGTTGGTCATTTTAGAGAGGTTGTCTCAGCTTTTGTGCATCACTTGGCATGTGAGAAGGTTGGGAATAGGAATTGAGAACCAGTTAATCATGACAGGAAAAAGTGGCAGGCACCAGGAGCTGCACCTGCTGCTTTGCCCCACCCCCCATTTCTCGGTCAAGCAAACATAGACATTGTCCCTTTTCGAACACACAGGGTGTGGTAAAGAAATGAAGAGAATTCAGCATTTTTTCAACTATATTTGCACAGCATATAATTACATTTTTCATATTGTTGATTTAGACTTCACTGTACAAGCATGCGCTTCTTTCTTTCAGTCTGGCTTGCCATATCCCTGCAGTTTTGTCTCAGTAGACAATGCACCTGTGTCAGGTAGAATACAGTCGCTAATCATTAATGGGTCAGATATAAGAGTTCCAGTAGTGACTGACAGAAGTAAGCACAGAAGCTCTGAAAGTGTTTATGTCTACCAGAGGCTTTGCCATTACTCATGTATGTGGTAAAATATAGATCTAACTTTTTCCAGCAGGGCAGTGTCTTCTGCTCCACCTCGCTGTATTTCCTTTGACTTGTCAAAAGTAAAAGGGGCATGCCCCAGTGTGCCATGGGCCTGGATTTTGTTCGGTGAATGAAAACAGGAAAAGTGCGTGGTGATTTAAAAAATAAAGTTATATCTATTTCATGACTACTTCAACCAAAACAAACAGAATATTTTCTTTTCTGTGTGGTAATGTTTTTATTGCTGTATTGCGCTCTGGACTCTGGCCTTTCTACCCAACCCTCCTGGTCGTGTAGTGTAGTGTTATGCTTTCCATTTCCTATCTGAATTGGGTCTTCTAGTGGCCAGAGGAATGTGTCTGACAAGACTCCACCCTCATCCAGCCAGCAGAGAGGCCCTAGCAGGATCTGGGTTCCCTCCAGACACCTGGGCTAGTGGGGGACTGTGAGGAGAGATGGGGCAGAATACTAATGCAGTCAGCTCAATGCTGGTCGTTAAACAGCTTGGCATGGGTTGAGTCTTGGGCTGATTGTGATTGCCTTAAACAGTTTGATTATGTGATTACAAATAAACACAGTGGCAGGTGCTGTGTGTTTTCAGGCAAAGTTAACGCTAATTGTCTGATGTATTGAAAACTTTTCAGCTGCCCTTTCAGGACAAAAGAAGCAGCTCTCATGCGCCATTTGCAAGCAAACCTGCTCAACCTGTCTCTGCCCCATTTTGGATTACTTATCCCATGGAATTCTGTTCTCAGACTCCACCTCTTCCTACTGCAGGGTTCGTTACTGTCATTACCAATACGAAGTTCAAGGCTGACAAATATAAACATTGATGTTTCAATTCTAGTCAATCAATGCAAACTTTTAAAAGCACTAATAATTTGAGGAGCATGCTTGCAGGAAGTACTAGAGATATGGGGTTGAAAAACTGGCTCCATTCCTAATTACTCTATGATCTGCACCAGGCCACCACCCCTGCCCCAGCTTGCTCTCACTGTACGTTTTGATTTGTTGTCTTTTGTAGAACTGCTTACATTACAAGCACCCCAATCGAGTGGTCGGCCCTCGCTTTGCACTGGCAAGGGATCTCTGGTTTGCTTTCCTCCCAGCTGCTGACTCATTTCCCAGACTGGTATTTTTTGTGGGGAAGGCAACGAGGAAAGGGGGGGCAAAGGGTTTCAATTTGGTTGGGGGCATGTGCACATCTGTGTGTGTGTGTGTGTTTGTGTGTGAGCGCACATACACACACAGGCAGATCTCTGGTTGTTGAAGCTGGATGAAAAGTAATCAACCTAGACATGTTGCTGGGAGCTGGAGTTTTAACGGGTCATGGAGAAAATGAAAATATGAACAATCTACCAACCCACATCACAACTTCTACCACCACACAGATTTAGGGGAAGAAAATGGCATAAAAAGAATGCATGAATTGCCTTGCCCTGTATCTACTTGAAGAGAAACCACCCTTTTTATATGTTTGGCCTCAATTACTTGTAGCAGTTAATTTGCCTGTTGATTGATAGTGTGTTTGGGTTTTAGCTGATGGCATAACTCAGGTGTGAAGGCAGCGATAAAGGAAAAGGGGTGTTTGGTCTGGTAACTGGAGACGGCGATAACGAGTGACCCGTGTGTCTTTTTTGGGGGGGGGCTGAGAGATAGTGCTTGGGTGATTCAAAGCAAAGAACAGAACATTGTTTGGAAAAGCTGGAGGAGTCCATGGCAACAGGAAAGTCAGGCAGGGAGTTGGGGAAAGGCAGAGGGGCGAAGCCATGCTGGACTGTTGCTGCACCACTGAGTTCAATAGGATGTGTTAGTCTTCCCCATATTCTGTAAACCTATTTTCTACACTTATGTTGAGTACGTGTAGGACGTTACTACAGCCACCGAAGTCCAAACTAAAGTGTCTTTTATCCTTAAATTTATGCTGCTCTAGTTTCATGAATCCATTTTAACTGCTAAATTACAATGTGATAAGCTTGGCAAGTCTTACAAATGGAAGCCTTTTAAAGCTCATTGTTCAGAGACACATTCATTTTGTTTTATAATACAAGCAGGGCAAACATGCTTTGACTGAACTGTCAACCATTTCAAAAATTTAATTGCTTTGTGCAGTGGGTTTGCCTTTGTGTCTTATAGCTACCACCTATGTCTCCAGAGGAAAAAGAAAAGAGTATATGGTGAAGGACAAAGGGACTAGGTGTCTCGTATTGAACTAGAAGTAGATTATAAACCTATGGCAATAAGCTTGTAGTATAAGATCAAGGAGGAGGATTCACTTGGGTTACTGGTGGGGAGAGGCCCCATGAATAGCATTCCTGCCTTTACCACAGAGCTGCAGTAGTGTGTGTATAATCCCCCAGTTTCTAATCTTTCATTTGGCTTGGGAGAGGAACCCAGAAGTATATCAAATCAATACTCGCAGATGCACATGAGACAGCATGATTTCTCTTTCTTAAATCTGTGGATTCATAGAAAAACAGTGGAATATTTTGAAACGGAAATAATAGTAGTATTTCACTTTGACAAATTGAACCGACTCCCATGCAGAACAAAAAGCTTACTGATTTTGAGTTATCCCGGAAACTCGCTATCTGCATTCATTTTTGGACTGTGTCCAAAGAACACATAGTAAGGAGACAGAAAGACATGGGGGAAAAGGAGGTTAGCTTGTGGTTGGTTCCTCAAGTCTTGACACGCTGCAAGATCTAGACCTCAGACTCTGCTGCCCGGAGTGGAAATGTTTACTGTATTACATCATACCTCCTCACTGCAAGCTTCTAGATGAATCCCCTAATCCTATAGCCGTACTCCCTCTTTTTATTCTTCAGTAAATGCTTCTGCTTCTAGGACATTTTTTTCTTTTCAGCCATGCGTTGCCACTCTTGACATCTGGGGAGCACAACCTCAACCTCTGCCATAGGGACAGGGGTTAGTCTCTGTCAGATATCCAAGGTTAGGCATGGTTGGATACAACACCCTGTGCCTTTTGGTACTCTGGGGAATAAGTAATTTATGTGTGTCTTGATGTTTATGATGACTAGATTAAACATTGGCACAATTAAGCTCTAAATAGGAGGTTGGGGACTGAATTAGTGTGCTGCATTGCATTTCAGGTGTAATATTTTACCATGTGTCAGTGCAAGCCTTTACTTACTATTCATGTGCCTATTAAACGTAGGTGTTGAATCTGTTTTCAAAGTGAACTGGACTACTACTTGCTCAGAAAAGACATTCAAGGTAAATAAATAATAATCCTAGTCAGAGCACCCATATTACTGAGGGCACTGGGTCAGGGCTCAAGATGCTGGAAAGCTTATATGAAGTAACAACTTGCCCATGTATGGAAATTTATTATTTCACTATTGTCACGTTTGAGTCTAACCTTTTGTCTCAAGTCTAGGATAAAAATATCGTCCATATGTCCTTGGGTTGACATTGCATGGCTCTCTGCCACTGGAAGATTCCTTACGAATCTGAAAGCTGAGGTCTGTTAGGATCTTGTTGAGTCGGCTGGCCTTCCCATCTCACAGACCTCCAGGTCAGTGATCCAGCAGACCATAGGAAAGATCCCTGCAGGCCTGATTGGCTTTGAAGATAATACACAGGACCTTGCAGTGCTGCTAACCGTGGCTTAATGTGGAGTGAACTGTATACACGTATATCATCCTGCTAACTGAGTCATAACAGATGGCTATCTCCTGTTGTGCAAAGTATGATAGTGCTCACCTTAGCTTGACCCTGGGAGTGGTTTTCAGGTTTCAGGTGGTTTTCAGTTTGCTAATATCTGTGGTATGCAAGGTAAATACACACAGTGATGTTGGATTTAATCACTGGAAAGGCCAGCGCAGAGCACACGGGCAATGTTGGTTGATTGAAGGTTAGGGAATCAGTTTTTCCCCCGTTGTATTGCTGCTCATTTTATTTCATGCTTGCTCTGATGATGAACACTTGTCGCCTCCAAACATTGATCTTTGCTACATCCACTGCTTTGTTCTTCCCAGCTGTGCCCTAGTTTCCCTGCTGCTCATGCTCTGCCGTGTGCTCTGTATAATTCCAACCAGGAAACAGCCTTTGGGACTCATCCAGTGCTTTGTTAGGCCTGTCTGCAGAGTTCACAGCTCCTTGAAACTCGAATGAAATCCCTCAACAATATGTCTTAGCACTTGCTTCCATCCTCTTGCCTTGCCTTCTGTTTGCTGTAAACTTTGGTGACAGTGGCTTTACCTCTGTTGGGGGGAAAAACATGACAGATGTCTCTTTCATTCAAGATTCAAAAGACCATGAACAAGAATTGGCGGTGCAGTCTGTAGTCTTATTTGTTTGAAAAGGGCCAGGTACATTTAAGCCATCCAAAGATTTGAAGTTTCATATTGGGACCAGACAATGTTGAGATGAGAACAATGGCCACAATTCAATGATTAAAGAAGTGAATTTGTGACTGGAAGGTCAGTGGTCCAAATCTTCATTGAAGTGCTCTGCCATCCCTCAGCAACTGCTGTTAAAGTGCGCTTGAGCAAGGCACCCAACCCCAATTCCCCCAGTAGAGCTATTCAGCAGTTGTAATGTGCAAGTATGTGCAATTCCTCCCTCAGGCCATTTCTGAAAATAAGAACGTGTTCTTTGTCATCTTGCCTACAGAAGTAAAGGTGCAAAAGAAAATGGTCCAAAAGAGAATTAAAAAAAAAACAAACATCCACCCAGATCCTGATGATACCCTTATCATGAAGTCATTTGATGATAAACCTTTTTGTTAACGACACTGGAGGTGCTGTGTTACAGCTGTGCATTCGATATTTCCTCAACACAGGTCTTCAGTACCTACTCCAATGAGGAATATGATCGGCGCAATGATGAGGTGGACCCAGTGGCAGCGTCGGCGGAGTATGAGCTGGAGAAGAGAGTCGAGAAGATGGACGTGTTCCCCGTCGAGATCGAGAAGGGTCAGTTTAACAAGACTGAGGCTAAATTGCAATGAGTCCTATGTTAGCTGTGAAAGGTGCTTCACAAGGAGGAAGAGACATTTTCAACAAGCTGCAGCAGCTTCTAGGTAGCATACAGTCCTGGCCAAGATTATGAGCATACAAGCTCATGGATGGATACAAGACATGTTTGGAAGCTGTCATCATTGCCAAAGGCTGTACAACTAAGTATTAGAAAATGGTGCCAATAATCTTTTTAATTCTGAAGTGATCGATAGAACGTGTAACAACCAAAAGTTGTTTCAGTTTCCAATTATTCCATAAGTCATTGTACATTATGTCCATAAAATGCAAGAGTGCCAATAATCTTGGCCAGAACTGTATGTATGTGTATAAATATGTCATATGTATTATTTGATGTTGCCCTTTTCCCCCAGTTTTTACAAAAAATATACAGACTTGGCTGCTCTACAAAGGCAAACAGTAGTAACTTTAATTTTGTGTATTTTATGAGTCAAAGGTCATGACTCTGGTTTAGATTTCATATCAACAAAAAATATGCTATCAAATGATATGCAGTCTATTTCTGTACCAGCAATGCTTTTGTCAGGAGAGTACACTGAAATCATGCCTCATTGTATGCAGTTCTGTCAAACCTGTCACTAAAATCTTCCATATCGTCATGTCTCCATGATGCATGCATCCAGGAGACAACGGGCTGGGCATCAGTATCATAGGGATGGGCGTTGGGGCTGACCAGGGCCTGGAGAAGCTGGGCATCTTTGTGAAAACCATAACAGAGCGAGGAGCAGCTGAGAGAGATGGGCGGTGAGAAAAAGCGCCACCACCCCCGCTTTGCACACCCTCACATGTTTAACTCTGCACTTAACAGAAGCATTACAATTTTAATTGCCGCAGTTATAATGTGTTATACACAACTGAAATCATGGCATGCACTCACTGTACAAGAGCCCACAACACTTTTTCACGTCAAACACTACGGGTGCCTCATCTCCCCAGGGCCCAGAGACACAATTTCCAAACAACCAGCTGTATTTATAACCTTCTGAGGCAGCTAAAGAAAATAGCCTGGCTATTTCCGTTTCCCAAGGAATAGATATCTGTTGTGTTGCCAGCTGGATGATTATGTGCACTGAGACTACGGTATTGGTATTATTATTATTGAAAGTGCTGCATGTCTCCATGTAATTACTGATCTCTGTCCCTCCAGAATCCAGGTGAATGACCAGATAGTGGAGGTGGATGGCATCAGTCTGGTGGGAGTGACACAACTGTTTGCAGCTACAGTCCTGAAGAACACCAAAGGCACTGTCAGGTCAGCTTAAAGTCCATCTCCCTCATGCCCTAAAATAGATTGAAAAGGTTGTGACAAACGTGACAGGAATTAACCCCAGTTATCTCATAGTGTTTAGATGGAACTGGAAGAAAGCCCAAAGACTAAAGTCTGCTTACTTGTTGAGAGAGACTTTAATGACAAAGGTTTGTTTTCATTATTCAGCTGACGGCAACCAAAAGGAACATGGACTATGTGAATGATTTACCATAAGCCAATGAAACGCACCCACACATCACAATGACAGGCCTAATCCCAAATTTTGCATCTTCCCTGTAGAGTAAGACATGAGAGAAGCTATGGTGTGGTGTTTCAAGGCTACAAGCTATGTAACTGTGGAATGGGGGCTGTCTAGTGCTGGTTCCATTATATGCCACACAAACTCCTTGCGTTCTCACAAACAGCTTCCTGATTGGTCGGGAGAAGCCAGGGACACAGAGCGAGGTAGCCCGCCTCATCAGCGAGACACTAGAGCAGGAGAAGAACCAACAGCAGCAACAACACCTGGAGGACCCGTACGAACACTCCACGGAGGAGGTGAGTCAGCTGGTCAGGGAGTTCTCGGAAAGCCCAGTCCCTGCCCATCCCTAGCTCCTCTGGCATGCCCAGTCCAACCAGGAAATGAGTAGCTAGCTGTGAGTAAGCCAAGTGTCACTGTTCTGCTCTGTTTGGAAGGTGTGGATTTGACCACAGCCCGTCTGCTGGGATTGTGAAATGTTTGCCTTCCGAAGTACAAGCAGCCACAGGCCTCTGTTTTTACTGTGGAGAGTCTGGGCACAGAAGATAGGTAGGGCTTGCTGGAACAGACGAGGATAAACAAAAGAAATTTCCTCTATCAGTATTCATTTTCATAAGGGTATAGTTGGCAGGCGGAAAGTGTACTTTTTTTAACGGCCCTGTGGTTATGCAAAGCATGTATATGTGTGTGTGTGTGTGTGTGCATGTGTGGGTAGGGGGGTAGGGGAGAGTCTTGTCATCAACCACATATGTAGCTTATTTTTAACATTTGATGTTTCACAACAGGCTGGTGTGCTGCTGAGTTGTGTCCTCTCATTGCAGCCTCCCTCCTGCTGGCCAGCCCACTGGTTTTTGGATATGATTTATTGATTCTAATTGCCCCTCCAGACTGGTGAACTGCACCACTGGGAGTGCTGTTGGCACATGCTGGGCATGTTGTGGGTGTGGTGAGTGACTTGTTCTAATAATGTGTGATGCCATGTGTGATGTCATGTTTCAGGAGGAGCACTACGATGAAGAGGAGGGAGTAGAGGAGGGGGGGATCCTGGGCTCCAGTTTCTCTGCAGGGAGGAACGTAGAGGTGTTTGAGCTCCCTGATTCAGAGGCGTTGTTTATGCCGACCAACATGGACGCCTCTCAGATGGCCTTCAAGTTCAAAGAGGTATCACCCGCACTATGACTATGATGCAATTTCACATCAAAAATCAAAGTATCAATATTCTATCTAGACAGCTTGGCTAAACATTGAATTGGTAATAGTGTAACCATCCACTTTGTTTCTGTTTTTCTCCCATAGCTTCAGCTCAAACATAGCATTGCAGCAGCTGAAATAAATCAACTAAAGGAAAAGGTATGATATTCTAATGAAAACTGTCTAAAATCTGCAGTGGTTAGTGTTTAAAGGCAAACAATTGGGGAACTATTTCATGCCAATATGGCGGGTTGTATACTTAAAGCTGCATTACGTAACTTTTTAATGTAAAAATACAAGCGCCTTATCAGTCTAGATCATGAAGTGGGGCTGCGGCAGAGAAGACTGGCCCCTCCTCTTCATTGAGTACATTCACTCCATTCACCGCAATGAAGTTTTGGGGTCTGTAGGTACACTGGCGGGAAAGTTTTCTCCGAGCACAGGAAGTGACAAATCACCTCTCGCTGCCACTTGGGACCGCCAACGACTAAATTACAGAAAGTTACATAGTGCAGTTTTAAAGTCTATAGAAATATCAATAGCCTTTGATAGATCAAACATTTGTATGTAAAATGTTAATGCGCTTTATCATTTTAGAAGAATGGGGTCCCATTCGACAGCGAAGACATAGTTAAGCAATATTTATTAGAAGGCAGGCAAAATGTGCAACCCCATTCTTTTAAGTGAACATTTGATAGAAGTATAACACACTGACTGGTCTGAGCACAGTGTTCGACCTACAAACCCAGTGCACTTTAGTCAACCAAGTTGACCATCTCTCCATAGCTAAGGGCATCTGAAGAGGACAAATCATTGTGGGATGCCAGGGAGGCTGCCTTGGTGGAGAAGATGGAGGACAACAATAAGAAGGTCCTGAAGCTGGAGAGTTACTGGCTGGAGGCCCAGGCGTTGTGTAAGAGCGTCAATGAACAACTATCTGACACTCAGAGCCAGTATGAGGTTCTGGACAAGAAGTACAACAAGGCCAAGAAGCTGCTCAAGGACTACCAGCAGAAGTGAGTTGATCTTGACTTTAGTGTTTGAAATTCTGACAGCATTGGCATGAATGACGCCAGCTGTCATCCACTGTTGAGAGGTTAATGCTCTCAGACATGTGTTTACAAACTAAGAGACTGATCTGAAGCCATATTTACCCCTGTTTCCTCCCCAGAGAGATAGACTTTGTGAAGAAAGAGGAGGAGCTGAAGAAAGTTCTAGATGAAAAGGAAAAGTGGTACAAGGAGCAACTGGAGAGCTTGCAGGACAGGGTAAGACTCCAGTTTGAAGAAGAAAAAAAAGCTCAACCACCACAACAGACTTGTGTTAGAGAAACTGAAATGAGTTTTGTCATTTTGTCCACAGATAGCTGTCCTGGAGTCCAGAGGGCCCTCAGATGACTGCGTGGAGAGTCAGTTTGGTCAGGACTCAGCAGCAGAGGGGAGATCCAGCAGCCAAGGCCCAATTAACAGCACACAGTCTGTTGACTCACAACTAGGCAAGGGTTTTTAAGGAAATTTTAGGAAATTTTACTCTATCTAGTACTATCGTTCACAAATCATAGTATACACGTCACACTTGCTGCATGTTGCACAATGCATTCACAAGTAGACAACATAAACTAGTGAATCATTAAGGCTGTGATACAATGTCTCATGACATATTTGGTGTATGTTTGTTTTTTGTGTTCTCACAGACAAAGACTGGAGTGAGTTGGTCCCTGAGACTGAGCGCTTGGACACTAGCGCACATAGAGCGAAAGGTCTGCTGGCTCAGAAGGCCAAGCGCCAACCTCCTTCTAGGAGCAAACTGAAGGAGAGCCTTGTGTTGTCCTCCCAGGTCAGTCAAGATGAGAACAGCTCATAGTCCTACATATTCTCCCTTTGTTTCCACCAATCCAGTCCCCTTTGATTTAATTTCCCTCACTTTCTATTGAATGTGTGTTCAATGCCAATAGGTGTCCTGCTTTGCTCCAATCCAAAGAGCCATCTTATGTGAGCACATCATTGAATTAAGCAATAAGCCACTCAAGGCCATGCTTCACAGTGATTTAAAAACAGCTAAGATGTGTTTTAAGGCACGACATGAAGCATAAAATGCCCCATGACACATTTTCACACTTTTTTCAAGCTGCCTTCTTCACATTAAAGCTAATGGGGAGAAAAACACGCTGTGCCAGGTGTCTCTTTAGGCAGAGCAGAAGACTTTCTGAAGTTGAGAAATGTTAAACATTTTAGAGGGGCGCATATGACATTGACTGCTTTTTTTAGTGAGCTGACCAATCACAGTGGAGAGGAGGTAGGATTTTACGCTATGTAAGAAGTGGACAGTTGGACTGCAGCCCCCTCCTCTGGCTCCTCTGCCTCAATCGCTAAAGCCATTACAGTCTTCCCTTTGCCAAGTGCAAACAAAAAAACTCAATGTTGCTACATGCATGCTAAATAGTGTATTTTATGTAATGGAAACAAATTCTGCATTGTGGGACCCACTTTTTCATATTATTAGCACAAAATGCAGTTGAGGCTAGAAGTAGAATAGAGTAAAAAGCTGTTCAAAAATCACTGTAAAGCACGGCCCTGAGAGGGTTATTGCATTTATAGAACTGATAACACATCTTTGTAATAAAAGACACAAATGTTTAATAAATATTTTAGTTTCAATAACAATAATAAAAGATTAAGTTACTCTTCTGCCAAACAATATATTTCTTGAACAGTAGCTAAACAATGTGGTTGCTAAGCAACACATAAGCACTGGTATGTGGATTATCAATTAGCTCATTATTGTTTGAATTAACAGTTACGTGGTCACAAGTGGGCGTGTCATGTATAGTGTGTGCTAGCATGACTCAGCCAATCAGATCTGAGGACTGGAGTAATCCGTTTTATAAAACGGCTTTCATCTTCTTGTCCTCTTCCTTGATACCTCCATGTAAATAACTAGTATTTCCCTCCAGGAGACTGAGGAAGAGGAGGAGCAAGAGGAGCAGGAAACTCCCAGGAGGAGAAGGTCCATCCAGGAGAGCCTGTCTCTGCCAGTGCCTGTCTGCTATCCTGGGAACGGACAGCGAGATGATCCACCCGAGACTAGAGATGGATCTAGGGGTAAGGTGGAGCTTTCCAGCAGCCCCTCCTTGTCGTCATCCCAGAGAGACAGTGTTGAAAGCGGGGGAAGCCCCTCCCTCTCCTCGCCCAAAGACACCTCCTCGCCACACTCCCCGTCAGGGTTCCTGCGCAACGTCAAGAAGAGGGAGTCCAAAGGCAAGGGCAAGGAGCTCAAAGGTATGAAAGACCCAAATGTCACAGCTGCAATAGCATGGCTTTTTCTTACATCGTTATTGATCCTGATTATTATGGTTTCATTCCAGAAGATTTAAACGAGTCCTCATCGGCAGCAAAACCAAAAAGACGATTTCCTGACTTTGGGTAAGACCCTAGAGCAGTAGTTCTCAAACCTTTTTGACCAGGTACCACCTCTCATAAAACCAAAGCATTCAAGTACCACCTACAAACTACGATCTCACAGAAGCCAAAAACCAACGCTAATAATTAGTGACAAAGGTCATACAGAATACTTATAATTGCCAGTTTATTAAATAGAACATAATAACAAGATAACAACAATGATTCAAAGCATAAGTACCATCTTCAAACCACAGGGGCCAAAAAATGTATTAATACATGGTAGCTTATGAAATAAAAATGAAAAACAACAGTCATCTTCTTACTCCTCATCCTCCCACTCTTCCTCTTCTCCCTCCTCCTATCCCTCATACTCTCCCTCTTTCTCTTCTCCCTCCTCTCTATCCTTCTCCTCTTCTCCCCCATCTTCCCCTCTTTCCTCCTCTTCCTCTTCTCTTCTCCCTCCTTCGCTTCTTCTCTGACTAGACCTGACCGCAGAGTCTAACACAGATTTAAAACCTTGCGGCATTTTCTCCACTGCCAAGGCCTCGTGGTGGATGCTGCAGTGTGTCCACTTCATAT
>OOFE01029415.1:17101-27340 GCA_900323365.1 Monocentris japonica
TGAACTTACAGGATGCAGAACTACTTGTCATTCACCAAATTTGAGAGAAAACAGCTGGAGGCCGAATCGCCTCCTGCAGGGCCCCCTCCCTTTTGAACAAGCTTCATGCCACTATCAGAGAATCAGGTTGACTCAGTACTTAATTCCTTAATTAAATAAACTTCTAAACTACTACCAGTCATTCCTTTCCCTTTGTTTCCTTTCTATCATTTACTCACTGCTGCTGCAGACTACCCTGGTGTTGCCCAAGTGCTCTTATAAGTATGTACACACACACACACACACACACACACACACACACACACAGAAAAACAACCTCTGGCTGCTTATCTTTCAATTTGTGATGTTTGCATTGGGGTTTTTATAAGCCTGTGCATTAAAGGCAGCTTATAAAATAATATTCAAGTTGACCCCCATGAATAGGTCCATGACCCATGTAGGTTACTGACTCATACTGTAATATAAGTACCCTTTTAGCAGACAATTGACCAAGCAGGCAGGACCTTGGACTGTGGGAGTGCAATGTTGGCTGCAGACCAGAAACTAGTGCTTCACTTGATTGTTTGTTTCACACTTAATTCTTCAGTTTGAGAGTACTTCCAGTTTGCTTTAAAGCAGGCGTTACCAAGCATTGAGTCCTCGGGATTGGCTTATCCCATAACCAATCACAAAACAAATTGCGTCCTCTGTACGCTCTCCCAAGTGGATACATTTAAAAATGCAGGCCTCGCGTTGCAGTGTGGACGGCGAAAACAAGACTTTTGAAAAAACGTTTTATTGTCACTTGATCCGGGTGTAAGCGGCCGGCCCGAGGGGTCCACACATGCCCAAAGTATACGTTTTTGGTGGTTTAGTGTGGATGGCGAGCTTTTTGAAAACGCTAGACATGAAAACGCTGTTTTCAAATTTAAACAGCTTAGTGTGGACGTAGCCTAAAATAATGTGGCAAATTCTTCAGATTAAGATGAGGGGAGAAGTGCAGTAGTCAAGGGATTTATCTTAGGATCAACTGTAGAACCAAGCATCCTTGGGTTACCCTGGTTGTGAGCTCGACTTACAGCCTCAATACCCTTGTTACAGCTTAAGAAACTGTCCAAGATGTCGACATGTAGCTGAAATTTAGTTTTTGTTCATTTATAGTTCACACGGGACTAGTATTATGTGGGGATCTCATGTAATTCATGAATTACCCCCCAACCTCTTCACTTTGTGATGTGCATTTGCATGGGATAATGAAATTTGCTGAAATCACAGGTGCCACGGATAGAATTGAATAAGGTCAAGATGTTACCATTTGTCACTTCTTAATTTAGCAAAGAAAACCTTGAAGTTTGCACCGAAAATGTAGTCAGTACCTTCCCCTATAGATTCCGTTGATGCCTCCATTTTTCATGACAGTAGGAAGACAGAAATCGCGGGTCTAGAAGAAGATAAAGAAATAGCGAGTTTAATTTGCACGGGATTAATATTATCAAGGTTTCGTCTGACTTCACTAACATACAGCAGGTAATTTGCACTGGAATTTTGCTTTACAAATGACAGGCTTGGCAGATTCAAGATTAAAAGCACCAATGATCTCCACAATTATTACAAATCACTGGACGTCCCTTAGTTCCATGCAAATAGGTCTTATGTGCCATTTTCTTTTTAGCTCAATGATTTCTTTTCTCTGTGAAGCTGTTTGTTTGGAAATGAACCTTTTAGTTTTAAGAGGAGCTATAACATCTGTAGATGTTACTAACATCTTAGTATTAAAGTCAGTCACTAAAGTCCTATTCAGTCTTCAAGCCCTTGAAGGTTTGCTTTGCTGAATCAAAGTGACAAATTGTAAAAGCTTGATCTTATACAGTTGTATCTGGGACACCGATGATTTCAGTCATTCAGTTCAGTTTCATGGAACGCAGAGGTTGGGGGAGTAATTCATTAATGACACGAGGCCACCACATGATCCTAGTCCCATGTGAATAAGGCACGATGAAGTATCGTATGATGAAGGGGCAATAGGTATATATTTAAAAACAGGGTGTGAAAATTTCAGCCTCTTCAGCAGTAAGAAAGTAACATTTCATTACAGTGCACTGTCGTTACAATGAACTTACAATGCATTTCCCTGGGAACCGCCTGTCTTGACAGTGAAGAAAACTCAAAAATGACATATGAAGTAGCAGGGCCACTAATGTCAGAAATGTAAAAAGTCAAACATTTAGAGATCGCAAGTTGTGGCCGTGCTTGCGACGAGGACCGGAGACGAGCTGTCAGTTGAATTCAAAAGACTGATGATGTGGCTTCGCTGCTGTTGTTCACGTGCAAATTAAAACCACCTAAAACAATCACTGCCACAGTTTCTCTGTACAGACGATAAAAGTCCTGAAAACTAATCAGAAGGTGGGGCGCAGCTTGGGGTGTGTTCAAACTGTCATTGCAAGTGCAGGGGGCTGACAAGTTAAAAGGATGATATGGTTTGCAAATGCGGTAGTCTCTCCAAATGAGACAGCCTTGCAGCCAATTTCATCAGAGAAAATAGAAACGGCACCGCCGCCTCGTTTTCCTTGTCTGAGTATCCCAAGTATGATGGGGGAGAGGTTTCAATAGCCTCTTGTCCACAGTCACTCTCAAGGTAGGTGTCATCAGGTGAGCCAGTGCTTATTGACACTGTAGGTTGTGATTCAGTTTTTACCTTGGGCTTCTGTGCAGACAGCTCAGACGTGGAGCTTGTTTCTTCCGCCCAGACTGAAGTGAGCTGAAGCAGGTTTGTTTAAGGAGGAGGGTGGGATTCAGGAAGGACAGTTACCTGGTATGTTTGCTTTACAAATCATTCATCACATCATGCTGTCTTCGCCTTTGTTTTTGTTTTGGTAGCTTTGCCTTTCCTGTTGGGAAGGGGGGGGGAGATCATGAGGTGTTGTTTTGTGATACTTGTATTTGGATACTTATGTCATGATATATGGGATAATTGTGCTATAATTTCCCTATATTTGATGGTTTTGTGTGAACAATAAGGAGAGATAATGACTTTGCATTTGCAAGCATTGGACGGGCTCTGATGAACATATGTGGAGGAGACAATGCAGCGCAGCAGATTAAGCAGAGTTGAGCACCATAAAACAAAGCAGACAACAGAAAGCAAGCAAGCAAGCAGCACGTTGGGCTTTGGGAGCAGAATGCTGGCAGCAAACCAGAAACTAGTACTTAACCGCGATACCACTCCAAAGTGTGTTGCAATTTATTGTGCCTCTGCTTTGTTTTGTTTGTATGCCAAGTCCTCCTTAATAAGGCATGTGGCTTCTGACCTTGCCTACATAGTGTGCGGTTTTATTTTTCCTTCAGGTTACTTTGCTTTCTTTTTATATTTGTGTAAATGGATAGAATATACATGTCGAAATCTACTGCACTATTAGTACAGGCAAAACAAAAACTCGTGTGGCCTTGGAGAGGAAGAAATGCCAACATATAACAAACAGTATCTTTTATAATGTAGAAGCTAGAGCGAAGCTGGCTGCTGTGTAAATTAATCACAGTTATTTTCTGTGAGCGGTGACAGTTCCTTATCCAAGACTCCACAACAATGTGGACTGTGAGCTTGCCATATTGCAAACTTTATTTACAGCCAAGTTATTAAATGAAACATCACATTGTATCATACAATGTCATATTCCATTGTTCGAATAGAATAGCATAGAATAGAAACTGCACTTCTCTGGAAATCTTCCAAGGGTCCTTCTATTTCTCAATGGCTTAAGGATGTTATGTCGTTTTTAAAGCTAGAAAAGAGATATTCTGTGAAAGGCAGCTCTACTAAATTTTATGACAAATGGAAATCTTTCATAACATACTTCAACTCCTTACAACCTTTGCCCCCTGACTAACCGTCCCCTTTTTTTTTAATATATGTTGTTGTTTTTATTAACATTGCTACTTATTTATTTATATCATTGTATATCTGTATTTCTGTGTGGTGAGATCTTGTTGTTTTTTTAGTAATCTCTTGATTATTTCCTTTGGTTTGCTTCACTGTTTACTTTTGTACAGGGACTACTCCTATTAAACGTGTGGGATAATGTTTTGTAGGTCTCTTGTTGCGGGGGGTGGAAGTGTTCCTCACTGTGGAACTTGGGAATTCTTGGAAATCGTGATTCCAACATGGTAAGCGGTGTTTGACTTGAACACAAACAGTCAATAGAGGAATAGTAACACCGCACAGAAGGACTTCAAATTGAACACATACAGAAATGTGCCTTTGCTGTAGGGATCCTTATACTGAGGCCTTCCCAGGTCTCCCACTACTGCAACAATTGCAGAGATTGCAGAATTGCAGGAATGCACTTGGAGGCCTAAAGTAGCTTCACATATCACACCATAGCAGAATATGGACAGTAGTTCTCAACCATGTGCCATTGAGGCCCAAGAATCTGCAGGTTTTCATTTCAACCAACCAAGTGATATCACTGGCTAGTTCCTCCTGAAGGTTGACTGGTTGGAATGGCAACCAGCACACTGTTGGGCCATGATGGCACGTGGTTGAGAACCAAGAGGACATAACAGAATAGTATAGAATAGTTAGTATAGAAATGTTTCTGCTGCGTAAGGAATAGTAACAGACCAGTGATAACACTGCAGTTCAGCCTACCTCTGCTCAGTGCAGCACTAAATGCTTTTACAAATATCTGATGATTGTAGATACCGCTGATGCTAAAAATGAAGACAATAGGAATGTGTCATTTCCGGAACACAACAGAACAGAGCAGAAGAGAGCAGAGTAAAAAAGGCAAACTTGACTTCCAAGAAACCAAATCGCCATCCCAAGGAAACGATGCCCGAAGCGAGAAAATGCAGCACCCGGTAAAACATGCCCTGCAGCACACTTCAATTGCCAGCTAGTAACGTGCCACCTGTCTAAAGCTGCAAATTCAGAGGCAGGGAGTTCTATTCCTCCGCTTATGCCAAAGCCTTTCTGCACAGGAAACTACTAGCTTAGTGGAAAATAGTGGCCATTCCAGGGAGGACAAGCTCCCAGGCCTCACACTCGCCAAGGAGATTATACACTGCTTCTTCTTCTCTCTCCGAACTGGCATTGTTTTTAGATCTGCTCTTCAATCGCACGCCAAACTGCACCAACATAGACATCAGGAGGCCAGTGATTCTGTACGAGCCCGTCCCTTCATATGGGGCTCGAATGGGCCAGAAACACAGCTAGTGGGTTTTAAGGAATTACCCATGTCACCTTGCTAGGTGGGGTCCAAGACAGGAGAACTGCCTTTCTATCTCCATATCCTTTCCCTTTCTCTCTCACTTTCACATTCTGTTTCGTTTCTCACTTACTTCCTCTGTATTATCTGAATAACTAGCTTTCTATCTTTGTATTTCTCTATATCACGCACAGACATACACATAAGAACGAGAAATGTACACAATTCTCAAGTCCTTTGTAATCTCCTCCCATCCTCCTTTCTCCCCTCTCCTGCATCCCAAAGCACCAACCCCCCACCTTTTCTCCACTAGCTCCTCCTTTCCACCGTGAGCTGGAAGTTGATGTTCATGCCGTCATGTTGCTTGCTGTCCCAATAGAGGAGGGGACAAGTCTCTTTCGGGGGAGGATACACCTGTGGATCCTCCCCAAAGGAAAGGAAGTATTTTTCAATTATCGGGACCTCACGGGATCACGCTCCCGGAAGATGACATCACTGACAAAACTTGAAAAGAGATGTCAGAATTACCAGCTCATAAAAGTGAGTTTAACAGTGAGCTTACAGGATGGCAGCACAGGTGAAATATGAGTATTTTGCGCTGGCTGTGCATTGAAACCTTGACGGGCTATGAGGCGTATTGTGGGCTTGGGCTAAGTCAGTTATGATAGGGCCACTTCAGCAATAACAGACGTACATTTTTGATGATGGAGTAGCAAATAAACTGTCCCAAATGGCCTCCACTTTCCCTCAATCCCTCCCCCTTGTCTCCTCGAAGTTACTACCCGGTAGGAGAGGAGTGGTAGTGAGGGAGGGGAGGAAAGGAGGTGGAGTGAAAAAGCTTTGAGATGCACCCATATGCTTCCTTCCTTCCCTCCCTCTCTCTTTCTCTTTTTCTTACAATTCAAATTCAGGACAAGGGAATTGTAGCTACCAGAGGAGTTGCAAGAAAATGTTTAACCATCAAATAAACAAACAATAATGACGCATAAGAGCATTAAAAAAATCAAATCACAATATTATAACGTAGGATACTGTATCTCGTATCCTACATATCATCCTCTCCTCCTTCCTTCACATTCTCCCACTCTCTTCTCCTCTCCTCCACCCTACTCTCCTCCCTTCTCCCCTTTTCTCCTCTTCTCTCAGCGGGATGACTATTGGCAAATCGAGCGGGGTAGGATTAATTGCAATTCAAGGTCTATTACTGCTGGTGCTGCTTAGTTTGAGCCGGGAGGGAGGCAGGGGAGGAGTGGGAGAAGGAGAGGGGAAGGAAAAGGGAAGGAGATAGGGAGAGCGAGAAGAGGGAAAGAAAAGAGGGAGAGGGGTTTCAGGAAAGGAGGGAGAGTAGAGAGAGAGACAAAAACTGACTGAACCCCACCGTCAGCCAGCATGTCAATACAGTCGAGAGAGAAAGTGTACCCGTGTGTGTGTGTGTGTGTGTGTGTGAACTTTTGCCTATTTACATGTTTTTCATTTTCATCTGTAGCATCCATTGCGGTGAACTGATGATCGTAGCGTCTCAGATCTTCTTGTATCTTGCTGTAACAAGATTGGATGTTAGAAATGAAACAACCTGAAATGTAAAACAGAAAAAAAAAACAGGGGCGCGGGATCTTTCAGGATTACCAGCTGGAACACGCAGGTTCTTGTTCTGCTCGGTAATTGCACCCTCTCTGACTGCTGGGACGACTTTCTTTTATCTGAAAATGTTATAATCAGAACATCTAACACGCCACACTGTGAAGCGAATAATGTGGCAAACAAGGCACACACATTTGCACAATTTGTGGTAACTATTTGTTGTATCATCTGTTTGTCTTCATCCTATATGTTTGCTGCTGCAATGACCCAATCATTTAAGTTTTATCTTCTTATGTTACCACTACACTGTTGCCCTAAAGCCCCGTGACCACGAAGGTGCTCATGCAGTTGTTCTCAGTATACACCGATCAGCCACAACAATAAAACCACTGACAGGTGGTTTTGACAGCCAAATTGTGATGGCTAGACGACTGGGTCAGAGCATCTCCAAAACGGCAGGTCTTGTGGGGTGTTCCCGGTATGCAGTGGTTAGTACCTACCAAAAGTGGTCCAGGGAAGGACAACCGGTGAACCGGCAACAGGGTCATGGGCGCCCAAGGCTCATTGATGCGTGTGGGGAGCGAAGGCTAGCCCGTCTGGTCCGATCCCACAGAAGAGCTACTGTAGCACAAATTGCTGAAAAAGTTACTGCTGGCTCTGATAGAAAGGTGTCAGAACACACAGTGCATCGCAGCTTGCTTCGTATGGGACCGGTCAGAGTGCCAGCAGGTGGTTTTAATGTTATGGCTGATCGGTGTATATCCCAGTAGGTGATACCTGTATTAATTTATTATTACCTGGGCCAAGGAGGTTATGTTCAGTCCTGTGCATGATAAATATTATGATCAGAGCATGGTGTATATATACACACAATATATAAATGGGGGTTCAATACCTTTTGTATGTTAAATTATTATCATGGGATAATGAATGGAAATGTTGAATTGTTGTATTGTCTTAATATTGCTCATTGTTTATTTATTAGTATCCATTTCATAATGCATATAATGTTACATTAATATTATATATTTAGCATTATACCATTATATTGCTTAGGCAGCATACAGTAGGTTTCTTTCCCTGTCAATAAAGCATCTTTGATTTGAAAAAAATAAACAGAATTCACAGAGAAAGACGAGAAGCGAAAGAGAGGTGAGGAAGAAGAGAAGAGACGATGCGGGGGAAGAGAGAGAGATGGTGGAAAAAGGTAAAGAGGGAGGGGGGGCCAGACACTGAGGTGGGGGAGGTCGAAACAGAAACAGAGAGATCGAAAAATACAGAGAGCGAGATAAAAAAAACTGAGATGGATGAGAATGGGGATGCCGAGAAAGCAAGGAGAGAGATGATGGAGGTAGAGAAAGAAAGAGCGACTGAAAGACAGTGGGCTGTGTGAGTGAGAGAGAGAGAGAGAGAGAGAGAGAGAGAGATTGAAAAATAAAGGTATAGTGAGAACATTGCAGGCACGGCTGCCCAGGTCTGTGGTTTGTTAAATAGCTTTTTGATGGAATTGGTGAAGCACTGAAGCCTGTCACACTGTTAGCTGGCACACCACAGAGAGAGAGGGAGCGAAGAAAGAGAGAAAGAAAGAAAGAAAGAAAGAAAGAGAAAGAAAGAAAGAAAGAAAGAACAATAGGTGCAGGATGAAGGGGGGGAATAGAAAGAAAGGAAAATCAGAGGGAATGAAAGTGAGAGTAAAAAAAAAAGAAAAAAGATATAGACGTTTTATTTTTACTGTGGAGTTATTCTGCCCTCAAGAGACCAAAAAGGGTACAGCAGCTCTAAATACTGCCACAACTGAACCAAAAACTCTTTCTAAACCCAATGAATGTTTGTGCTTCTCAACATCGACTTGGGCTGGGAACATTTAAACGGCTGCCATAGAGTGTTACTGTCATGAAAATGAGTATTAGTTTGAGTATGGTATTCAATTTTGCTGTAAAGTCACATGTTTCCATACCTTTCTCATTATTATATGGTCAATATAGATTAATGTTTTTTTTTATAATGCTGCCACTTATATCATACTTCATGTATTTCACATTTTGGTATATTTTCATATCTTACATATTCTGAATTTCTGTCTTTGTCTCAGTAAATTCTGCTGATATTTTGCGCACTCTAATAATACTATAATCCATACTTTTCCACCAAACTATTCATTCAGATATTCCACCTAACATGTTCTGGTGTGGAAATTGTCAGTTATGTAACTCCCATTTGCTCTATTCTTGTTTACATCCCATTTTTCTGTTTTTCTTCTATTTTTATTTCCTGTATTCTTTTGCTATTTGCTGCTGCAACAGCCGAGTTTCCCCATCATTAAAGATCATTAGGGGATCATTAAAGTTTAATTTTGCTTTATCTTAGAAAACCAATGTGTTACCCTTGCAAAGATTAATTAGAAAGGAAGTTCAATTATTTCAGCTCTTTGGGTATCATGCTCTGTCCACACATGAAACAATGCTTATTTCCAAGATGATACAAATTTCTATGGCAGCCATGCATGGTCGAAGATTGCCATGATACCCCAGGAAATCCACTCATTTTTTGAGTACATTGAGTATAGTTATTGCTAGGTCCCATTTCCAGGGGGAATTGTGAGCGTGGGCGTCAGTGAAGCCGACTGTGCTGTTACCTACTGGATAGCTAGTTCTTTACACTTGAGTTTGTCTCCCCCCTGTGGTTCTGTGGGGAACTGTAGTGTTGCACTTGTGATATGTGAACTATGATTGTCACCTTTTGATGAGGTCATCAGAATGCTATCATGTAAACAACACAGTAAGAAGGACATGCTTTTCAGTTGTAGTTGCATCTAAGTTCATCTGCTTCTTTCACGCTTTATACGAGCGTCGTCGGCATGTATAAAGTTGACAAAATGTTCTTCTATCACAATGTATGTAATATCTCTAGTTTATTGGAGTTATTATATACTTATTTGATGCAGCTATTTCCCATGTGTCTGTCTATCTAGCTTACTGTAGCATTGTTGATTAGTTTACTGGAGCATTTCTAACAGAGTCCAGGCTTTTCACATGTTTTCTATGTACAGTAGACAGTTGTTGTTTGCACTCATGATAGACAAATGGGTTGTAATATCCCATGAATGAGTGCAGTAGATCTACTTTATGCATTTACTGTATGTTTTAGAACAATGATAAATACTCATTGTATCTTTTGTCTCAGTTTTACTCTATCTCTAGATCATCATTAAAGAAGTTGAATGGTCATCTTTGTCCAGCGTGGTGATTTAGGGAAGGAGTTAAGCTGCGTGTCAGATTGCTCAAAGGGAGGACGGGAGAACAACTTCAGTTTACCCAGTTCCAATCTCTGCCACCATATCCTGATAGACAGATAGATAGATAGATAGATAGATAGATAGATAGATAGATACCCATTATGGTAGAATAGAACAGAACTTTAACTGATCAAAAGAAAAAGATTGGTTGCACATGAAAGTGCAGCCAGAAGACAA
>OOFE01029425.1:7313-22166 GCA_900323365.1 Monocentris japonica
TTCTGTTAATTGTATAGTAACACATGTTATTTCTAAATAACCAGTTATTCAGTCAATATGAGTCCTTCATACTTAAGTCTCTCATACAGAATCTAATGCTATAGATTTCAGCCTAGTGATGTTGGTTGGTTAGATCATTAGGACATCAGACAACATCTGTGTATGTGTGTGTGCATGCAAGTGTGTGTGTGTACGGGCATCCAAGCATGCATTTGTGTGCGTGTACATGTGTGTGTGGCTGCATGGCTGTCGTGACAGTGATCAGAGGGGGATCCTCAGAAGGCCATGGCGTCAGGCCCCAAGCATCAGGCGAGCTAACCAGCCACAGAGCCTTGGTCCACGCCTCAGCATAACGTGAGAGAGAAGAGAGGTCGAACCCGGAGCACTCCTCGCTCTCCCTCTCTCTCTCTCTCCCATCTTTTCTTTTATTTCTTCTGAGGTGTGGCTGCGCTCTCCACCACACTGCTAACAAGATCAGGCTGCGGGGTGGGCCTCTTCCAACTGGTGCTGTGTATGTGTTTGTGTGTGTGTGTGTGTGTGTGAGCTGGTTATTGAATATGGATGCAAGAGAGTGTGTGTGTGTGTGTGTGTGTGAGAGAGAGAGAGAGAGAGAGAGAAGGAAGAGAGAAACCTTATAATACCAATCAGACAATAACATGCAGTGGGTAAATTGATCATGTCCACATCAATTCCAAACACATTTAGTTAACAAGGTGGATAAATGTATTCATTTGTGCTAACAAGCATGCTATTTCCATTCCTCCCTCCTCAAACTGCTTCCTGTTCAAAAGACAAACAAGCATGCAGAGTGTCTCGAGAATAAAGACGAGAATAAATGATGGATAGACCAGACAGACCGACAGACAGACAGACAGACAAGGAGTCAGCACAAACAAATGTATGAAAGCGTAAACACAGACTGTGCTGTTGCTGTTGAGATGTATAACAGAGCTATGCTGTCCCTGACTTTTATTCACTGTGCCATTGTGGTCTCTGATTTATAGCGGAAGAAAAAGAGGAGAGAGAACATTTCTCTCTAAACAAAGAAAGCAGATGTACTTTGTAAACCCGCTGCTCTAAAAAACATACTGTTCCTTCTGTTTTTAAGGGTTTTTGCTTTACACGTCAAAAACATTTGTGTAACCACAAATGTTCAGATGTTCAGATCCCATCTTTAAAAGCTTGCAGGTTGAACACCACCTCCCCTTTGCACTCTGGGATGGTGGTCCAAACAGCAGATAATGCTCACAGCCCTGGAATCCCTGGAATGGTTTTGTTTAACTTTGCCTCCAGGGAGAAATATATTGTGACGATGCCTGGAAATATGATGCCCATATTTGCCTCCTATCTGTGAGGACCCAAAGAGCCGAAACGACTGCCATATCAAAATTTAATAACCGAAGCGAGATAGGAACGGTTTGTGTGAGTGATGGGAAAAAAAGACTCTGGGTTGTGTAGTTCTTAACGTCTCCTCAGACCCTCACAGACTGTTATCTGGTCTGCTCTACCAGGGTTGGCACTGTGCATGTCTCAGATAACGGATCTGAGGGAAGAAACATGACGTTTCAGGGTAAGTTCAAAGGAACATCTTCTCATCGACACATGTGGGTGTCTTAGCTTTAATCCAAAAAACAACATTAATGTGCGTGTGTGTGTGAGTGTGTATCTTGTGTGTCTAACCTTAGGTGGTCACTTGCGAGGAAGGCTTCCTGGAACTCATTAGAGAAAGGTTGTGTGTGATGCAGCAAATGTTAGGGGGACGGTCCAAGATTACGTTTTATTGTAATTGTTAAAGAGGCTTAAGTCAAATAAAGGACATCACCTGAATGCATTCTCAAAAATACAACCCACTGCAAAAAGGAAAGGAAAAACAATAGCTTTGGACTGCTAGGAAAATGTCTTCCATTGGTTTTGTATTTGCATGCCTGTTTTGTATTTGAGGGTGTATTTATTTCAGATGAAGGAGAGCCAAGGAGAGAGCCAAGGAGAGTTTGCCAGGCCCCAGTTAGTATGCAGGCTATAATTTCAGCTCCTTTTGAAGTCTGTCTGTGTGTGTGTGTATGTGTGTGTGTGTGTGTGTGTGTGTGTGTTCATGGTGATGGGGGTATCTAGCATGGGCATTCTGGCTATTTGGAAACATATATGAGTGCAACAGTAATTCCAAGTAGAATATATTTTATTTAATAACGATTTGTTTTTAGTTTACTATTGACTGAATAAGAAAATAAGCTTGTTTGGTTGCTAAAATGCATTAATATCTGTTCATATGTGTCTTCTTAGACAGGTTATATAGGCTTCCTCATGCTTTGGCAATGTAAATGCATTTTACCATTCCAATAAAGTACCTTTTGAATTGAATTGAATTGAATTGAATTGAACAACACTTAAAATATATTTGTCTTTGGCTTTGTCACTATTCCACCACATATGAGAGTTCACAGATCATCAAACCTTCATCATAAAGCAGAGAACTCACCTGATATTAATGTTAAATTAAAAACACTCCGTTCAGCTGCTTCATAGTCAGCAGCAGAAGCAGCAAAACTACATCAGCAGATGGACCAGTCCTTCCTGTCTGCAGCCACTCAGGCTGTGATGATGGAAGCAAAATTTCTACTCTCAACACCCTAGAGATAGAGGTGCATAAGGGGGCACAGGGAACCCTTTGAGGGTCCCACTGTGGATGAGTCAGTGACTGCACTTAGCTTGGCTTACTGACTCACTATGCATGGGGTTCTTATCCAATTTTGTGGTTTCAAGATCCTGTTTGATTGTAAAAGGGTTAGTGTGTGTATCAGAACATATGGGCAAACACTTTGTCAGACATCATAACAGCCCAGTACTCACAGTAAACTGTAAACTGGAGATTGCCATTAGTTCACATTGCCTGCTTAGTGACACTGCACAGACAAAACCATTAACTGGGAACATCAAAGGGGGCTTCAATTAGGGGAGCTATTCTGTCGAAACAGTGGGTACCTACAGAAACGAGAAAGTCTCTTTATGTTGCGGGAAACACAACGGCTCGACTTGTTGACTCATAGAGAAAATTGACCCACAAAGTGAGTCACAAACACTAATTGACTCACTCGCAAACATAATTGACTCACTATCTGGGGAACTTTGCATGACCCTGAGAAGAAAGCTATTGCTACATGCCATTGTGATGGCTCGTCTCACGGTAGCAAGGCCTCTTTACATGATGACAGGTTCTTTGTAAATGTTATACTGGGTCCATGGAACAGATCTATAGGGTGAAACCAGATACAAAGCCACTCTGACTGGCAGTCACCATCCAGGATCCATGCCGAGAAACACCCACTAATGAACATCGCTTTTATAAGGTGTGCAGGCTATGTTTTATGATGCACCTTTTATGCTTGTAGGTATGTTGCTCTGTCTAACATTTCACAAGATGAATGATTTTATCTCCCAGTCATGTTTGGTCTTCATGAGATTTTTTAAATTCCAGCTTCAGGGTTTCAAACCGAACATATTTAAAATACAACATCCCTCAGTTATTCTGAAGACTTCAGGTGTTAGAAAACCCAAATAATGTTCTGCTCTACAGCAAAGCATCTAATATTCATTTTGCACTCTTCACCTTGCTCCGATTAAAAACCCCATCCGTCTATCGCATGCTCGATATCTAGAATGCGCCCACCTGTAATCTCCAGAGTTTTGCAACATCACCTAAGAGCGGGCGTACCGTGGCATGGCTCAGCGCTGTGTCTGATCTTGTGAGTTGTGGACATGTCTGCCCTCTGGCCCCCATGTGGAGATAGCTGTTCAGAATCAGTGTAGATAGTGGCCCCCTGAGCTGTGAAACCCCACGCTTGGCAGGATGCAGGGCTGCAGAGATAACTCACCTGTGTACTGATAGAAGGGGAGACAATGTCCCAAACAGATTACGGGCAGGCAGATCTCAAAACAAGATGCATAGTTTTGCCAGAGGGGAAAAACACGAGATGGAAAAATTCTAAACAAGCCAGATGAAAGAGGCAGTTGGATATTTTCATCTTACTGTGTTTGATTCATTTCTGGATTTGTATGTGAGCATGAGCACGTGCACATGCTTGTCATTTATATAGAATATCGGGATCTATTCATGTTTGGTTTATCAACCAGAGTATGTTTGAAAAACCTAAGCAGCCGAAGACATAAGACTACTCTAAGTGGCACCATTTCAAACCCACATTCTCAGGGGCAGTTTTTCTGACGTGATACAAAACACTCTGAAATGTCAACATTGATAGAAGATGGGAGCAGAGCTGCTGAGAGTCTGATCTCAATCTCTTTTCTTTCCTCTCCTCCTTTAGCCCTGAGTTTCTTTCCCCATCGTTCAGGAGATGGTCTGCTGTCACGTAACTCTTCACAGTCTTCACAGTCTGCTGGCAAAAATGTCATTTCAAATGGCCTATCTCCCTCTCCTGTCAGAGCAGGTAGGAGATAGACTGGCTAATCTCTGACCACAGGGAGTGTACGAAGTGTTTAGGAGTTTTATGTGGAATGATGTGTGAATGTTTGTGTCTATCTCCCTGGTAGATAAACTCCAGGTGCTGTGATGGAGATGGTGTCACTGGACCTATCACGACGATGTCCAAGCTAGTGTCTACAGCTGTTAGCATGGCGTATCCTTCTGAGGACGACCATCATATGAGGATTTTGTCTCATTAAGTGTTGAAATGCAGCAGGGCATGGTTTGCAGTTGTGGCTGACGTTGTGTAATCCGACAGACTATGTTAATCATCCCGCTGTTCATTCTTCGGTGAATGCGTGTCTAGATTAAAAGTGACATCAGTGACGACACAAAACAAATAAGACTGAACAAGCTGACATCTTCAATAACACAATATTCACTTCAGAGTTGTACTAAACCAATCACAGTGTTGTGCTGCAGTTAGATTAGCTTGAGGTCATTCTGTGAGTTAAGGAATATGTCAGCTCCACCCTTGCAGTGTACATGAGTCCTATGTAACATAATGTAAAACATAATTACACAATATGGAGTGACATCATCCTCCACAGGCGTGGGACTCTGGACCTGTACCTTTGGGGATCACATAAAATCATGAAGCCACTCTGACCAGCAAATTGTGATGAAGATAGCCTCACTCTAAGTAACCACCACGCAAAAAACGTAACGTGTTACAGTAAAATACCTCGCATTAAATGTGTGAATGTTGCTATTCGCCGGGCAGAGGTGAGGACAGCTCCTAAACTGACTCAAAAGACATTGTGAAATCTCATAAAAAGGGCAGCCAAATAAACAGCAAGGAACCAATGAACAAACAAACAAACAGATTCCTATTAAGAAAGGAAATAAGGAAACTAGTTAAGTGGCTGCAGCCTCTGCGGTGGAGAGAGGCATGCAGCGGGCCTGACTGGGCCCTGAGAGTGTGTCTCGATGCATCTGAGAGTGTTTATGGACTGGTTCTAAGTGGAAGTCATTATGGGCCGTTTGAGTATACTTGCGCTGATAGCAATGGTTCTGGGTCCACCCAAGGCTCCTAACGTAGGTGGTCCCGGCCAGGGAGAGATGAAGGACAGAAGGAAGGAGGGTAAGCGAGAGAAGGGAGGCAGGGAGAGGAGAGAGAGAGAGAGAGAGAACCAGAAACATTGGCCTCCACCCTTCCTCTACTATTTGCCTCTGTTGCAGATGTGGTCGTAAGGAAGGGAGGGAAAAAAATCTCCATAAAGTTATAATTATCCACATGAATGCAGACCAAATTCTGGAAAACTGTGCAAACACACACACACACACACCCACACACACACATGCAGGTTACACGACAGCAGAGAATAGTTGAACCTTCCCACATCTTTTGAAAGTCATGATTTCCATGATAAATCATCTTGATTGTGGTGGTTATTTCAGATAGTGACTATATTTAAACCTTTTACCTTTACAGTATACAAAAACAAAGCTGTTACGTCCCAAAGATTCAGGGACTGTATGTATCAAGTGACTTGATTCAAGTCTCATCATTAGGGTAGAGTGATCTAGGTCTAGATCATAGTCATCAGAAACAAAACCAATTCTTGATCAGCAGTCCCTCTCTGAGAAGCTGTATAGATTCAGGCTCCAGGTTCCTTAAAGGAAAAGCCAAGCTAAATTCTTGTGTATTATGAGAAAAACCTGCTATTTCTGACTTTGTGGGTTTGAGGCAGACAGTGCGCGGTACACTGTACCGATGCAGGCTGCAACCATTTCATGAGCGGTTAAAATCTGTTTACTATTGCCTGCCTACAACTGGTTTGCATCAGCTAAGTTTACTTAACAGTATATTTCACCTCAGGACATTTGGAGAGATAACCAAATAAACCTTTCAAGGCAGGAATGTTCCCTGGAGCTGCCAGGTTCAAAGTGAAGCCCTTGATGGCCCCTGAGCTGTACGTGGTTGGTGCCTGCACTCATGGTGGACATGTTTTACTGAGGTCTCACTGGTGACTGAGACTTGAGGGTGTAATGGGGAACAGGAAGTACATTTAGTATAGAAAGAAGGTAGGAACATGGGGGTGGTGGGTCGGGGGTGATTTGGGTGTTGGAGTGGTGGTGGAAAGGGAAAAATCAGCCAGCAGCAGCAGCCTCCCCAGCTTTGACACTTTGCCCAGAAGAGCACACTGAGAATTCAAACATCGTCTCTCAGATGTTCCACTTCCTCTTGTAAATTGCAGGAATTCTTTCATCTTACAAGTGCTTTTGTTTTATGGCCACGACCCTGGCAAGTGGCTCTGCAGAGCCCCACAGCTCGCAAATTTCTCCACCCGGATGGCTGACACAGGATTTGGGACTGGTGTGCTAGTATGCGTGTGTGTGTGTGTGTGATTTGATTGAGGGTACAGTTAGAGGGAGGAGGTGAAGGAGAGTGGTGAGTATGTGGGCATATCCCTTCCTCAGCTGCCACTCCATTAATCACTTTGTTGTCCCAGCTGCAGACTAGACCACAGTGCGGTGCATCCCTTTTGAAACGTCAACATGATAAGCATTCCTGGACTGAAGTGGCACAGCCCACACGCCCATGGCACATGGGCTGCTTCCCCCGAAGCCTGGTCTGCATGGAGGACTAGGGTTCTGGATGACTGCCCTCTGACAGGACCCTGAGGTTGGCTCACTCACTCCCCAAAAGCATCACTTCCTGCCAATCATACCAATGATAGGGTGTCCTGGCACCCAGACTGTGATGTCATGCTGTGACACACAGGAAAGGGAAGGAACCTGTCTGGGCACCCCAACCATCTAATTAGGGTGGCGTTTACATGCGTCACCGTGACGACAGCCCTGAACCACCAGAAAGGGCAGAGCTGATACCAGCTGGTCTCTCATGCGAATCCAAAGATGGCACTCTGATGTTACATGTGTTTTTCTCTCCGATTTGTTTCAGAACGGAACACAGCACAACAATAAACAAGAGGAATGAAGCCTCTTGAAAAACAAAACGTCCAACTTCTATATTCACTATATCCACAGCAGTGGTTCAATTCCAATTCTCTCTTAATATTCAGACAATAAAGATCTGCAGCTCTCTCCCACTTTTGGGATTTCCTAAACCTACTGACCTCAGCCATTTTGTGTTTCTGTCTCTTTTTCCAATCGAATCCGTCATATGTCTTACAGACAGCTAAGGCCAGACATCTGCCAGATGGTGTATCTATTTGCTCCTCTTTTACTTTAGTCTGTACACTAGATAGATAGACAGAAACACAGACAGGCGGTGGGAAGAACCTTGGCATACAACCCAGACGACTGTACAGTGCATTTGCTTTCTGGTTCTAGTGCAGTCGGTTTCAGAGAGTCAGGGTTTGGTCTGGGTCCATGCTGACATGTGGGACTGTGTCAAAGGTGATCTGAGGGCAGACTGACGTACGGTCCTCTCTCCTCCACTGTTCTTTCCTCTGTTGGACTGAGCTGCTCTCTCCCTCCCTTCTTTCTCTCCTGTTTCGTCTGTGTGCCAGTGCACCTGTGCTCAGCGGGGGGAGGTTTAGAAATGAAAGGCATTAACGCAGACTTCCAGAGTGCCTGCTTTCATGATTGATCTTTCAACCAACTCATTTGTAAAACTTTCAAGGAGCATGGGTGTGTGTGTGTGTGTGTGTGTGTGTGTGTGTGTGAGTGCGTGCTTGTGTGCGTGTGTGACTGCGAGAGAGTGTATAAGAGAGAGGTGTGTTGTGGAGGTGTGTGTCTTCTTGGCAGTGAATGTACAAGAAGCTGGGTACTGGGATCCATCTATTGCCAACTACCCAAACAACATAAATCAGAACAGGTGTCTCAATGTGCAAACTGCTCTAACATGAAGGCCCAGCCCATGCCAGGCAATTCCTTTCCTCTTCTGCCCCTAAATCAAAAGAAGAGAAGGGTGAGATTTCCAAGACAATGCCTTAAATGGCAGCCTCCTGGTCTGATTATACATGTCAGCTGCATGTGCCTAACTCAGGGTAAAAGAACTTGAACTGTGGGGGAATTAAATCTTCAGTGTTTTGTTTTTTTTTGCAATACAAAGTAAAAAATTCCCTTTTTGGTGAAGGATGTACAGACTGCACTTTTAACTAAGCAGCTACAACAAGTGTTAGTAATTTGGAAACTGGTGCCATTCTGCAGAGGCTTGACTGTCTGCCTTTGATTGGGATGAGAATGAGGAGAATGTGATAATAGAGAGAGAGAGGAAGGGAGGGGAAATGGTACAAACATGGGTACAGATGGACAGACAGATGGACAGATGAACACAGAGACACAAACACAAACACAAACACACACACATTCACTGCAAAATCTACTCACCGAACTCACCAAACAACAAAATCTAGCTGTGTTTTTGTGGTTGAAGGCCATGCACAAAGATGAGTCATATGATTTTTCTGCTATAAGAAGCCACAATATTTTCATTGTGGCGAGAGAGAGAGTGGATAAAGGCAAAAATGTTGACCTGAACTAGTTTTGCCCGGTGGGAGGCCATGGCTCTGAACTTTGACCTCCCAGCTGTGGTGTTTGGCCTGATGACGCACACTAAGTTTACTTCTGTTTACGTCAGCTAATCTGTCTCACTCAGCTCTCTCTTCCTCATATCTACTCCTCTTTCCCTCCTTTTTCACCGTGGGTCTGTCTTCCCCCTGTATGGGACAGAAGCATACATCGTTCTCTCACTCTTGCTGTTTGTCTGTCCCTCTCTCTCTCTCTTTCTCTCGCTTTGGTCTGGAGTGAATCATGTCCATTTGATGAAACTCAAACAAAACCAATGTAAGCACTCGTTTGATGGGAGACACCAAAACCTGTCAAACTGTTGAGGGCTACAGTCAAAACTGCAGCTGTGGCTAACATCTCAGCACTGTCCCGGCCTGGACAGTCTCTCACTCCCCTCTCGCCAAGCAACACCCTTCTTCCACCCATCTATCCCTCCTCTAGTGCTTCCTCCTTTCTTTGAGATGGCTGAATCTCACATTTCCACTCTGCTTCTCTGTCTTTCCTCACTTTTTCCTTGCCTCTCCCTTTAACTCTCCATCCATTCCTTTCTTTGCCTCCCTTTTATTCCTAGCTGTGGCAAGCATTTCAACCAGGCCCGGGCCAAACAACGATTTAATCCTCATAGTTTGTTTTAACTTGCTTTGAGTACCAGTACCTGAGGGGGTTTCCTGCAGTAGGACAACTCAGATCATGTCAGATAAGTTGTCAATCACAGCCCTCTGGGTTGTATGCCAAGGTTCCCATCCCCTCTACATTTTATAATTACAATACAAATGTATTTTGAGGTGACATTATTACAAGGATATGTGGATTGATCCATTCATGTTGCAGTTTTATACAAGACTTATTCCAAATGCAATTGTATAGCAACTTATCAAGAGTGGAACAAGTGGAATTTGTAATCTTACTGATTCAAACTATCTAGTTGAGTGGAGATGTTATTTCTCTTCTGGTTCATTCTCTATTTCTTCCCCCTTGAGATAAACTCTCAGATTTCAGTCTTGGTGAGTCTTGGACCTCTTCACACTCCACGAGCACAACCAGACTGGGCCAGACAAAATTTAAACACATTTGAAAAACATCTTGTCTGGCCAAACAGTCAGAGTCGGCAATCTTTAGCCCATCCACACTACAGGATAATAGTGCCTCCCCCCAGCCCTGACTCACCCTGACTGTCGGGATGGTCCAGTCGGGTTGAGAGTTGTGTGACCTAGCATTAAACTGACTTTCAAATACCTTCCTGTGGTCTAAACTGTCTGGTACTCATTGAATTCTCCTACGTGGTAAATACCACCCATCTGCCAACTAAGTACGCTAAAACAAAACATAAAAGGTATTTATAAATACGTATTTGTAAATACACAGGTATGACACAAAGGTTTCATGCAGGACACTTTGTTTCCTTCTTTCTCTCTCCTTCTGTCCTTACCTCTTTCCTTCCCTCATCTCTGATTTGATAGCAGCCTGTGCTTGTAAGAGTTACAGTACCCAGCCCATAATGCACTCCAGACGGCCTGACTTCCTAATGACTGGTTGTGCTCCAAGCCTTTCCGGGCACGGCTGTGGCCGCGAGCCTCGTACAAACACACATAGAAAGACAGACACAGACTCACTCACACACATACACGTGGTGACCAATCAGAGTGCCTTAGTCATACGACACACATACGACACAATGTCCACCTTCAATATTGTCTCCATGTTTTGTACCTGTCTCTTTCCAATTGCAGCACTCCTACTCCACTCTTCTACTTCTTTCTATTCTCTACCTTCTCCTTCTCATGTTACATATCATTACAACATCTCGGATGGCAGGTACATGGTGAACCACACCATGAAGGTTAACATGTAATGGAGGCTTGTGTACATCCTCTCCTAAACGTACAGGACAAATGAGTGAGAGTATTGTAACACCCTCGCTGTATCCAATGGAACAGACCACTGGGGTAGCCTGGTCTTCATTAAGATACTATTCTTCCCCTTTACAGGACACCAGAACCAAAACCAAGTGGAACAAATTGTGTGTCTTCCTCAAAATGACACATAACTATTCTAGCCATTCCAACTCAGATCTTCTTTCCTCCAGGGGTCCTCCAGTTTCTTAATGCCAACCCCAGGGCCAGATAAAGCTCTTTCAGATACCTTCCTCTGATACTCACCCCTGGTCCGGAGGGCCCACATGCACCACCTCAGCAGGGGCCTTGTCCATTACCAAGGCAACACGTCTGTTTGTTTGGTGTGACTCTTCCCCTCCTTTTTTATTACTGGCTGAAAAGCTTAATTAAAAGTTGTGTTCTCACTGTTTTTTTTTCCCCATTCCAACTTTTTGCAGGCCCCAAAGGAAGCATTCACTCACTTGCAGGGCAACAAAACAATTGAAAGGCATGAGGACATGGTCAAAGGTAAATTGGTTCAAAATAACACTGGTTCAGTTGAGGATTTGGGATAAAACGCTTGATTTTGGAAGCCCAATGTTCCAGCAGAAATCCAGGTAATCAAATGTAATGGTTCAAGCAACAATCAAACGTCTAGGTCCTTGTGATAGAGTCTGGGCATTTCCCAGTCTTTTTATTTACTCAGGAGAAATAAAACACAAAATGCATGTTGCGTGAATTGTATATTTGTCTATCGCCAGCTCAGTTTCTGGTCCGTGTACTTGGTGAACATGCTTTTTCCACCCAGGGAGGGGTAATAATATCTAAAGTATATGATCAGTACTCACTTGCACAGCCAGGCTGTCCCCCAGGGTTCATGGCTGCAGGCCTTAAGTGCTCTGGCCATATGTTTATGATCTCACTCTCGAATGCCCCAACATCCATGGCTGAATGTATACAGTTGTGTATGTTCATGCCAAAAGCAACAAGCAACCTCGTGACAATCATTCGCAAAGGAGGGAGTGTCAGAGTTTATTCAAGCTTAAACCTAAATCTGGGGCAAAGTGCTGGCTTATTTTCTCTCTGTGCTATCTTGGATGTACAAATACACACAGATACACGAGTGGTCGAAACAATGCTGCTCCGTTATTTGAAAATCCATTCAGGCTTTGGAATCACCAGACTGCAAACGAGACAGTAATGATAGCATGCCTTACCAACATTTACACGTTGACGAATCTGTTCTGCTGGTGACATTTTCTTTCTGACACTAATGCTGTTATTCTTTCTCTACTTTCCACTTGCCTCTGCCCTCCTCCATCTCCAGGTGGCTCAGGACCCAGTGAGGGCCCCACTCTCTCATTGAAACGAACAATGTTGCTCTTGGCCGAAGCAAAAACCTCTAATTGTAAGCCAGGTCTCCTATCTTTGTCAGGATACGCAGTTAATGCTGGGTGGCCTCCTCCACGTAGACATCGGCTATTGTGCTCTCACCTGAGGAAGCAGGGCCTTTTACTGTCTCCAGATTGATACATAGACACACGCACACTTGTGCAAGCACGCACACACACACACACACAATGGACAGGTTGTGCTGTTGCATCCTACCACCAGAGGGTGCAGACAATGTGCCCCCATCCCCTCGGCTTTGGCCTGAGATTCCATTGGGGACCAGAGAATGAGCCTCCGGATGTCTCGGCGGCAAAATGAGTCAACCAGAGAACAATGAGCCGTGATGGGATACATTTTACGTACACAGTGACGTGCACAGATATGAGTTTATTTGTTAGAAGATTTGTTGGAAGATATGAGCCCTTTCAAACACAATCTCCCTGTCTCTGTCTTTTTCTCTTTCTTTCTCTCTCTCTCTTGCTTAACCCCCCCCAACACACACACACACATACACACACACACACACCTCCCACTGCAGATTCCGGAAAGCAGAAACAGCACATTTTTTGACGATCCTGAAGCAGTCACCCCAAATGAAACCCAACAGGTCTGGCTGTATTCCCTCCCTCATATTTTTCCATTTTATTCCGCTACTCTTTTATTTACATTTAGTTTTCATGCATTTTTGCTGGTCCTGTTATCCAGATTGACTTACAACAACAATAGAACAAGCTAGAGTCAAAGCAAGAAAACCCAGTAAAAAAAATATTCCTGTGTGTATAATAGTACTCGGTAAAGAAATGAGTGTCAAGTAGAAAGCGTTTGCGAGGGGAGGAGCAAGATCAGGTGCAAGTTTTTGTCTAATCGTACAGAATTTGGAGTTCATCTTTTCTCTCCTCCCCAGCCTACGATTCCCATTATATGTTTCCCTCCTGTCACCACCTCCTTTCTTGTTCATATTTTCCTCCCATGTGTTCGCAGGCTTTCATTATCCACTCTTGTGCTCCTCGTGTCGTTTATTCCGTGCTGTTATCCTGCAATGTACAGTTGCAGAACACACACAGGCCTAAATTATACACCTACCCTCAGCCCACATCTTCTGTCCAGCTGCATCCCCACCACACCAGGGTTGGGGAATAATAGATTACATATAATGGGTTTGCAGTAATCCGATTACAAAAAATGGTACCTGTGACTCATTACATTTATAGTACTTTTGAAACAATAGACGATTGTTGGATGGTGTTTTAAGGGAAAAAGACATTTAGACTGTAAGATTATACATACTAACATAATTATGTTTCCCCCATGAGTTTGTCTGTCTGTCAGTCTGTCAGCAGGATATCTCAAATACCTATGAACAGATTTCCGTGAAATGGACAGATACACCTTGGGCCAAGGACCAATTGATTAGATTATGGTGGTGATCCTGATCTGGTTTTTCCACCATTACACAATTATCGCTTTTTTTTTAGCCATAACTATGAAACTCACGGAGATGGAGATTTGATTCCAAATCCTGAGGGTCTATTTGCAGGCTCATGAAATCAATTTAGCTTAAAACTGAAGTGATAGGAATGATGCCTTTGGGTGTAACAGCAATTTGGAGAATTGTTTAGCGTTGGCAGTGGCTTGCGCTCTTGGAGTGCCTTCTAGTTTTAAATGTCTCACATATTTTATATTTTAAAAATCAGATTGCATGAGTTAGAGTAACCCAGTAGATTATTTTCCCAATTTTAAACAGCTCGTTGGGAGTTTAGGTTACATTCCCAACGTTGAGCCCACTAACCAGACCTGAGCTGTAATGTCCAGGTGCTTTCTGAATTGCTCCTATGTTCCCATTTTGTGATTATTTTTATTTTTTAAACCCTCTCTGTGAAACCCAGAGGAAAAATCCTTTGCTCAGTGTTGTCTTTTCTTCATCTCTTAAGTAATAGGGAAGATCTCAATTTTGTATCATATTTGTGATCCCCTAAATTAGGAGCAATGAGGAGACAACAGAGAGAACTAATCGTAAAAGACTTCATGAGATGAATTTGAAGATGGTAACATATATACTGGTAGTAAGCTCCTACTATATGGCTGCTGCCCCCATCCCTTCAATAGGAAAATGCAGCAGTATGTGAAAACTGCATATTTGAGAAGAAGCATCCAAATCGTAGGAGTCATAAAACATCATATTGAGTTTTCTTTGACATCTTTCTCTAATTTCATGTTCTCATTTTCAGGAGAGTTAAATGACACTTACTTCAGATCATTTGGAGATCTCTTGTTTTGATCAGAGTGAGATGAACTTTAACTTATGTATGGTTGTTTCTCTGGAGTTGAATTTGATAATTAGGAGGAAATGCCTTTAGTCTCATCTCAGTGTTGAAAAGAGCTCATTTGTGTCAGGAGAAAAAAAAAAGGTAGAAATATGAGCTCTATTGTTGGATTTTTCTTTCCTATGGGAATATTCCTGACATTTGAATCCTATTTGACTGGCTCTAACACTCATGCAAACATCTGCTTGCAGCCCTAGAGAAGGGTAATGAGGTTGATGTCGTCGTCTCAGGACTACAGCCCAGGCATACACACACACACACACATACACACACACACACACACACACACAGAGGAACACGTTAC
>OOFE01029430.1:9602-20855 GCA_900323365.1 Monocentris japonica
GCAAAAAAAAAAAAAAAAAAACATCTGTTGAAGTGGAATATGCCCTGGGAGTTGTTCAGGCTCATGAGGCTGGAAAAGATTACAAAAGCATTTCCAAAGTCTTGGGCCTCCATCAGTCTGACACTGTATACAAGTGGAGAACACTCAGTGCCACTGCTACCCTCCCTCTCTCCCTAGGAGTGGGCGTCCAGCAAAGATCACAGCAATAGCACAATACATAATGGTCAAGGAGGTGACAAGGAACCCCAAGGTAACAGCTGAGGATCTGCAGGCATCTCTTCAACTTTCTAACATCTGTGCCCAAGAGTGCACAATAAGAAAAACACTAAACAAGAGTGGTGTTCATGGGAGGATACTAAGAAGGAAAGCACTGCTCTCCACAAAAAAATTTGTTCCACAAAGCTACTGGAACAATGTTCTGTGGACAGATGAGACACAAATTGAACTTTTTGGCAAAAGGGCACCACACTATTGGGAGGAGAAAAAACACTGCATCAACAACAGCAAAACCTGTATGACCTGCTTCACCTCAGACCCTCTCATTGCTTCTCATACAGAAATACATGGTTATTATTTTGCCCCCACAAAAATCCTGTGAGAACTTGTAATAGTAACAGTGAGATGATGTATCCTAGGCTTTGTGTTGATGACCTTTTATCTCATAAGGCAAGAGAGAGGCTGTGGCTACGGTGTGGTGTGGTATTTGAACAGCACAACTTGTCATCCAGGGTCAGTCAACACAAAAATAAATATCAGAATGAATGAATCATGAACACCAAATCGGAGGAGTCGATTTCGCAGCCTGGCTCTCAGTCCCCATAATACCATGGGGCCATGACTATAAGTCCAACTGTAACCTTACATTTAAGCAAATAGAATAACCACATCCCTGCCACAACAATAAATGCCTATTTTGTTCCAATGGCAACTATAAAGCATTTTAACCCAAACAAAACTGAACTCTAATCAGGAATAAATTGGTAATGTAGAATGATATTGTTAGTGTCTAGGCGACTATTAGTAACATTCTCCCTGACAAAAATCAACATTACATATGTACTATTTTTAAAATTTTCTTTATTCTGTCATGGACAAGACAAAACTGCCAAAGGAGCGTTCCCAAAAGATCAGCTAGCCATCTGTTTATTTAAGTATAGTACAGACATTCTGGTATTCTCTCTGTGACTGTGACAAATTGTGCCCTACGCTGTCACTACACAATCACTCCTCTTGGCTTCAGTTTTTCTTCTGTTTAGCCTTCTGCTGTTTTTCCCTGGTCTTCTGCTTCTCCTTCTGCTTGGGCACCACCTCATTCCCCCACTGGATGATCTCTTTCCAGCCGTCCCAGTTTGCCCAGTACTCATCATCTGCCCAGGACACACTGGAAGGCACGGTGACACTCTTCTTCCTGCGGAAGGGCATGGCGCCCCCATCAGGTAGAGGGGAGCTGCTGTACCAGCATTTGTTCTCCACTCTCTTGTTACTGGGCTGCAGTGGATGACTTCCCATGGAGCCTCCCTGCTTATCCTGGTTCATCTCTTTACCTACAGTGGCGTCCAGTGGGATGCTGTCAGGAGAGGAGCTGGTATATGGGATCCACCCCTCCCTCTTCTTAGGTGGAAGCCCTACAAGAGGCCCTTGTAGGGCCCTGGCCCGGATCTCAGTCCGCCCTCCTCCTGAGAGTTTGATGACAAGGATGGCCTCGTTGCTTCTGGAGCACAGCCTGCCGCCTGCGGACTTGGGCACCTCAGCTTGCCCATTTTGCTGGCCTTTCTTCAGGATGGTGATCCTTCCAGGCTCAGGGCTTTTGCAGGGCTCCTTTGCACCTACTTTTGCAGTGCAGTCCAATTTAAGGCCCCTATCCCCACATCCATGCTCAGCTGGGTGCAAGTCTGCTATGTTATCAGTCTTGGTCTTAGGTTTCTCCATGTCCCCCTTGGCAGATTGCTGTTTTAAATTACCCTCCTTCAACATCCCTGACTCTTCCTGCTGATCAACTTTCTTTACTGTAAATATTTTTCCCTGTTCAAGCTGCTTCACATCAGCCATTGCACTGTGATATTCCATCTCAATTTATCCGGATCTCTGAATACTCCCTGAAACGAAGGGCAACAATCACTCATTTACTTGTTGAATTAACTTACACATTATCACAGTGGCAACATCACTCCATATTTTACTCATGCCAAACTTATGTTCTGACACCAGCTCAATTTGCAAAAACAGCTTTAGTGACAATTATTGAAAATAATCCAAGACATTTTCAACTCAGATCTAGTCTATCTATGATAGTTAAATAATGAAAAATACTCTACAATATACCTGTGCATTTTTTTCCCTGTAGATGAAGGCAAGTTGTTTATTTTGGCCAAAAAAAAATGCATCTTTATTTTTATACCAACTGGTTTCCATGGGTACAGCTTCTAGCTGTGACGTCAGTGTTCCTTAGTGAGTGTCAATTTAATTTAATTTAATTTGGTAATTTATTTCAATACCATAAAATTACAATATCATAGTAAACCATATAGGTTCCTCGTGGAAATGTGTCATGGATGCCTCTGTCTCTAACGAAAAGAAAGGGTGCGTCTAACAAGCAGTCAGTCTCATGGAATGAACTTGTGGAATGTGTTCCATTGAACCAAACCATTCCCACAATGCTTAGAGAGGGAAGGAGGGTTCATCCAAGGGGGCTGGGATCTCTCTCTCTTTTTTCACCTCCCCTTTTTTTTTCTAATTTGTGCACTTGTTACCTCCAAAGGCATCACTTCGTTTAGTGGAAGTTGTTGAAAGATAATAGTTTCACCACCCTGCCTGGAAGTAAACAGATACACAAAGTTATTTATCTCTTACTTCCGCTCTGCGCCGTGCTGCTGCTTTTCAACGCTGGGTAAGAGGAAACTTTTGGTTGCGTTACATTTCGCGTTATAGTAAATAAAAGCACAGAGGCGCCAGACATGTTGCTAGATAGACACGTTATATAATGTTGTATTCGGGCCCAGAGATTAAAGTATTGTGACAAAACACGCCCGGTGGTCATGAAAACAGTTTCTGGCGACTTTTGACGGCAATGCTCTGTATTATGTTTTTAGTTTGGCGTTACATCTCCATGTGTGTATGTCAGTACTGTAGACTACAATGTGATAGGTAAACGGTCACCTGCCCACACCACCACTCCTATCTTGACTTACACCTGTCAGGATGTCTGCCCCGGCTTACAAAAATGCCCCAAATAAGAAGACTTGGACGTGACAGCAAGTTTGGAAGGCGAGATGTTGTTTTAGGGGCTATTTCCTGGCGGAGACTTCCATTTATTCTTGTAGGTGTCAGGTGATTGACAGTAAGCAGATCATAACGTAATTCGCGCAATGATCCCAAATGAAGGCTTCATGTTTACTGTGATGTACAGTATTATCTGTCTTGGACAGTTTTAAAGTCTGTGGAAGCTGCTTTTTTTCATTCTGTACAAAAATGAATGGCAGCAAATGTCTTCTTTTGAACATAGGAAAACAAGCCCTGATACCACCAACTACGCTGACTGTGCAGACAGACAAAACCGGTATTATGCTTTATTAACTTTCATGTGAGGCAGGAGGTTTCAGTGTCACCAGTTCAGTGACAGACATAAAGATTTTATTCCCTGGGCGCTGTGCTATAGCTTGTTATATAGGAATGTACTGTTTTTGCTCATTTTGAAGTCACTCTAAAATGTAACCAACATATTCATTCACTCTTGAGTCACCAGGGAACTTGGGCCAACAGTTTGTTAAACCTCGTACTCACTTTGTGTGGGTGAACATGATTCCAAATTAAGGAGAAAGACCCTCAGGCTGGCCAACCATTACAGAGGCAACATTTTCAGTCTGCCCCAGGTCCTAGGTCACATGTATACTTCGGAACTAGCTTAGCTGAGGCTCACACTGTAATACACACACACCTCACACCACCCTCTCCTTGGAATGAGGCCTTAATTGTAAAGATTCACCTGTTCACACATTCAAGGACACCTGGGCGCATGTGTGTACCCACACTGCACTGCACACTCACACAGAGGAGATGTTATATCTCGCAGTTAATGAGTAAACTGTGTGTCAAGGCTGGTGAATGTGAAGGCAACCTGGAAAATACAAGTAGTCCCATTGGTGTTATTGATAGAATGAGGGATCGTGAGTTTGATCGTGAGCAAGTGTTTCTATTGGCAAATGTAAAACCACTGATTATACTATATCAATACCACAAGGGATTGTTAGCACCACTGCTAATGGTTTCTTTGTCAGCGTTTATGGCCTCCTCAAGCTAATGTTTAGTTTCATGGCTATTAACTGTTGCTGGCCTGGTTGCATTTACCAATACACAGGATTTGATGTTATAATCCTTTGTGCCAGGATTCAAATCCTGTGTTGGGACAAGACCACCAGTGGCCCTTTCTCTTTATCCTGCCAAGAACATGACAGACCATAGGCAACTGTCTGTACATTTTCACTTGTTTATGTCCTGCTCCTGTGGCGATTAGGCCCCATGTCTGCCTCAGTGAAACTGTTTTTCACAAACACAGCATTTAAGGTTTCCCCCCCCTGTCTTTCTGTCCTCTGCAGGATACTTGGCAGACTTGCTGGTCTTGTTTTGTCTCAAACAGGGAATGACCTGTATTTCATGCTACTCTCTCTCCCCTCCCAGCCCTCTGTGGGTGAATCATTGGAGGTGTGGCTGTCACTCAGGACAAGGGGCTGAACATTACAGCAACAGTATAGCTAATAACATACCATAAGGCTTACAAACAAGTGTTTTAAACACAGTAATATGATACATGGCCCTGAGAAATGTGTTTAGGCAAATAGTGCTGCTAAGGTTATTTTGTCCATTGGTGTTGAACAGCCAGGTTGTAGGCCAAACAAACATATAGAGACAAACATAGAAAATGATAATTAAGTAGAAAAATACTTGATCATCAATTAATCTCAATGTCTGAAACATGGAAATGCTGCTATTTCTGTCACAAACAAGGGATATGAAGGGTTGCAAGGTACTGACGAAAATATTATTTTGCTTAATATTAATGTAATATCAATTGAAAATAATCTAAATTGTGATAATGTTGACACAACTTTTTCTATGTAATTTAGTTTTTCAACTCTTGACGAAAAATAAGGGGTGGATAATATGATTTAGTGGGTCAGAATATGATTGGGCAGTAGAGTGGCGTAGTGAGTCCGCTGGTTTCAGGGCAGAATACATCATTTAGCCCTATTTGTGTGGTGTGTTGTAGACAGTGATATTGATGCTTCAGTTCTTGTTCTGCAGGAAGTATCAATGTATGTCTAACAGGAGAGCCAGAGGCGTGTGCAAGATCTGTGTGTGTGTGTGTCACAACTCCTTCAGTCAAACAATAACGTGTGTGTTTTAGGTGTGTCTGCCACTTGCTTTTTTCCTTAAAATAATCCCATGATACACAAGTCCAAACCTCATTGGCCTCTGTGATATCCTGTATGAAACCATTTTGAAACCATTTTGTCAAAGCTCTCATAAGCTTTGCTGACTTTTTTAGGTGGTATAAACATTTTCAATGTTTTTTTTTCTCCATGGATATGTCTTTTATGCATTGTTTCAAGTGTATTTGTTCAGTATGACCCGCATAGCTACCCACAGTAGAAAGTTGTTTGCCCTCCTTCTGTCTGATTTCACACAAGCTTTGGTTTTAAGTGTTGAGTTAAAACCAACCAATGCTCCTGGTTCAGGCTGTGAACCAGGAGCATTGGTTGCCAGTAGTTTCTGCATCTTTATCCGTATCTATTGATCCTGAACTCGCATTGACATGAGCGATGGCTAGTTTCCTATCTATTGTTTTAAGCCCCTGCTCCTTTCCTTATTGTTGGCTGGCTTTGTTTATGCTGAAGTCTCACTGAGATGTGCGATTAGCTGTTTTTTGATCATTTATATATATTGATATTGAAACGACATTGGGATGTGTGACAGCTCATTGGACTTAAGATAGGGGCAAATATTCTCTGCTTTATCGTTAAAAAAAAATCATGCCGCTTATCATTGATTTATCTTCATTGATTCCATGTTGCCTAAAGATTAATATTCTGACATAATTTACTTTCAATTGTTACAGTTACGGATATCAACATATAATAATTTATAAGAGCTTTACAGTTTACAGTGTTTAAGGATAGATGTGTTAAAGATGGTTTGTGTTTCAACTTATTTCCCTTATACAAGATTATATTCCTTCAACTATGTGGAGCCCACTGATTACATTCTCTGAGTAACTTCCATTTTTTGACAAAAGCTAAAGTGCTGACTGTTAACCATGAAACATTCAAATATACACCGATCAGCCACAACATTAAAACCACTGACAGGTGACGTGAATAACATCGATTATCTCGTTACAATGGCACCTGTCAAGGGGTGGGATATATTGGGAAGCATGTGAACAGTCAGTTCTTGAAGTTGATGTGTTGGAAGCAGGAAAAATGGGCAAGCGTAAGGATCTGAGCGACTTTGAGTGATTGCAGTGGTTAGTAGCTACCAAAAGTGGTCCAAGGAAGGACAACCGGTGAACCGGCGACAGGGTCATGGCCACCCAAGGCTTACTGATGCGCGTAGGCGAAGGCTAGCCCGTCTGGTCCGATCCTACACAAGAGCTACTGTAGCACAAATTGCTGAAAAAGTTACTGCTGGCTATGATAGAAAGGTGTCAGAGCACACAGTGCATCACAGCTTGCTGCGTATGGGGCTGCGTAGCCACAGACCGGTCAGAGTGCCCATGCTGACCCCTGTCCACCGCCGAATGGTTTTAATGTTATGGCTGATCGGTGTATTTGCTCATCTCTACCTCAAACCTAAGCTTAATATGCACATGTAACATCAAACCTTGTGCCACCTACTGCACACCAAGGCGATTTCCAAGTAAAATAAACAAAAGGGGGACGTGTAGTTGGTTCCATGTCAGTCACATCTTACCACAAATTCCATGTTTCATTCAGTGGTTTAACAGGCTTCATTTTCTTTGTTTTTTCTTAGTACCATAAGGAAGCCTTACAAGAGATAACACTGAAACGAAAAAAGACAAAAAGACAAAAAGACAAAAGAAGGTGAGTCAATCTTATTTAACATGATTGCCCTTTGAATTTATTGATGAACAGTTAATGAGGACCAGACTTAAACTTCACCGCAGGATTTCAAAGGATGTGTCAGTCAAAGGATGAAGGAGTCTGTCGGCTGTTTCATGCCCCACCCAGTAAAGATGTGTATCTCAGAGTAAAGAGGAAAATGCTTAGTAGATAAGAGCACAGATCCAGGTATGTGTGCACAATAGCTCCTGCACCTGAGTCCCAATAATAAATCCCCTTGCCGTTAGCATTGGGTAGCATAGGGCAGCTCAGTACTCTGACCATTCCTGTGTTGTCCTGGACAATTTCCCTGTCATGTGTCTTTGCCTTAGCGCTGGTCTGGCTTAAGCTGTGCTGTCACAGTTTGCCAAACCAGTTACCCCAACCACAGGGCCAGATTAGTTTTGTAACAGTCTTTTGTTAGGATTCAGCACCATTAAAAGCACTCTCTACCTTTGCTACTTTTTCTAATGCAGGTTCTTTTCTGTTTGGGGGGGCTTGTGAGTCGGGATAGTACAGTGCTTTCAGCAACAAAACAGAGGTAAGTTGCAATTCCTGTTGACTAATACACTCGTCCTTTTCAGTGTAATGTGATCTAAGACTGCTGCATGGGCCAAAATAGAGAATATTTCAGCCCACTAAGCCACATGGGCTAATAATACAGGCAAGTGACCAAATACAAGAGATGACATTGTTATAATAACTACTAAGACAGCTTTGCTGCACATTGTCATAGTGTCTGGACCTCTTTTAGAATAATGCTAGATCATTGTAACAACTCTGAGGAAGCAATCACTATAGATCTTCTTTTTTCATCCATGCAGATGGTAAAAGAGAAGGAAACTCAAGCTTGTGTTTGCAGCAGTTGATTTAAACTTCATTCCTTTGGACTTCCTCTCTCTTCTCTGTCTGTCTCTCTACTTCTACCTCAGCTCTGGGGAGAGTTTCTCCCCCAGCCTCCCATGGACTCCCTGGCTGTTCCCTCAGTCCAGGCATGACAATCACCTTCACAGTTCACAGCACTCAGACTGCTACCTCCTCTGACAACGATACCAGCTCGAGGTTGGTGAATATACGTATCTCGCCCCACTGTTTGCAACTGTATGTATGCGTGCATATGTGTGTCTTAGGCTACATTCACACTGCAGTTGAAAGTGTCCCAATTCTGTTTGTTTTTGCTCTCTCACACGTGACACAGATCTGATGTTGTCTAATCAGTATGAACAACAAGAAGCTGCATGGAGTCGCATTTTTTCAGTTCCAATCAGGACATGGATATGTGGTACAAAACTGAAGTGATGTGTTTTGTTGTTGTTACTCACATTTGTCTTTTTGACATCGCTGTCAGTTCATATTGGTGTTGGATATGGGTTACATCCTAGCATAGATAGGAGCAGTGATCCCAAAAAATCAGATGAGCAGCAATCCGGAATTGAGCATGAAGGCCTGCGGTGTGAACGTTGCCATGGGTGTTTATTTGTGTGTGTGCTGACATCACTTTTTAATTTAACTACGGACGCTTATCTCACCACATACCAACTAGATCCCGTCCAGTGCAGATGGATGAGTTTGATGCCCTGCGAATCAAGCTCTTCCCTGAGGACTCTGTGTTGCCGCCCTCCTCCACGGCTGAGCCCATCAACCTAGAAGGTCAGTCAGTCACTGTTGGTAATATTGAGGGGGATGAGGACCTGTTGAAAGCTCCCTGTACCTCTATCACAACAGCTTGTCGTAACACTTGAAAAGTGGCCCTCAATGTTTTAGTGAGGTTGAATATGTGGAACATAGTGCAATGGAACGCCTTTTATTCAGTGGCCCCAAAAAACTCAACCCATGAAGAAATTCTGTACCATAACGATATTAGAAATAATCTCAGGCCATTATTGAAGTAAATATGACAAAATGGCACTTGGAGTGTGCAATGTGAATGTGTGTAACGCTCAAATCAACAGATGAATTGGGAAATGTCTAAATGTTGCAAATGCAACACACTAATTCCGTGGTGCTAATTTTTCTAATCTACATTTAAGGAGCTGCTGTAATGCACATTTTCTATAATCTTTTTGTTTGTTTTGTCTAAAATCCTCTGCTATTTTAGACATTGAGTAATTAAATAAACTTTATTAGTATGACATTGCTAAAATCTGGCTAAATTTAAAGGTATTTTTTGAACAATGATGTTAAAATCAACATTGCATTTGCCCAATAAGAAATACAGGGATGCACTCATATGACCACAAAGCGCAAGCAAGTGCAGGTAGTATAAGTGTTAACGTGACTGTGTTTTGTCCAGATGACCACTATGCTATGTTGCGAGGGGATCTGGACGACGACGCCCAGGACCTGGAGGCAGAGTCCTGGAGCTTGGCTATGGACCAGAACTACCTCAAGGCCCTGCACAAAGAGGCTGTCAAAAGACAGGAAGTCATCTATGGTGGGTACACAGCTAAATCATACTCTAGCATGTGGACTGGTTCAAAGGACATATGCACCATCTGCTCATATGATGAGCAGACGATGGAGACTAGCTTTTAAACATTTCATGTTTTAAAAAAAAACCTACTCCATACAAATGCAATATACCCTTTTATGGCATTAGTTATAACATCAGCGACCACACCAGGCTAAAATAATATGTATTAAAATCTGATACCAAGAGATGTAACATGCCAGAAAACGAAGCAAAGCAACCAGATTTTTTTTCCCAAATGGAAAAATGAATTACATCTCATCGTCATTCAAAGTAATGTAATAAGTGGCAGTTACAGAGTTGAATGGGAGCATCCCCTGTACAGTTTATTGTGCAGAATTTTATGGTACTCTGTAATGGAATGATATTAATAGCATATTATAAGTGTGTAGTTTTATCACTTGCAATATCTATTACCCTCATCAAACAAACAAAAGGAAAGGCAAAGAGGGCTGAGTCGTCATTAGTCTCAGAGACAGTATTGTGTAAAATGAACAGCCAGATCATCTAAGGTCAACATTGTTGGCAAAGTATATAATAATTAAAGCAGGCTATAATTATGATGATGATGGATGGCTTCTTGAAGTCAGAGGGCCCCTAATGGCATTCCTACTGTGATAATAACGATAATGACAACAGTGGTTATTATATCATGTGACTGGGCTGGGTCAGGGAGTCGTTGGATTGGTTACTTGAGCTCGCGCATGGGAGCTGCTCAGTAGCACCGCAGTCTTCTGCTATTGGCCACTAAGCAGTTTGGGGTTAAATGCCTTGCTCAAGTACACCTTGATGGTAGTTGCTGAGGCAGGAGAGAGTGTGTGCTATTCATTTTTCTAGATATTTCAGGGACTCGAACTGAAGAACATTTCTCACTATCATGTCACCACACCACCCCCCATTATTTTGATGACGATCATCAAGACATTTTCCTCTATCCATTTCTTAGAGTTGATCCAGACGGAGATGCATCATGTACGAACCTTAAAGATCCTCCTCCACGTCTACATGTACGAGCTGAGGGAGTCTCTGCAGATGGAGGAAGCCAAGCTGGAGCGGCTCTTCCCAGGACTGGACATCCTACTCACCATCCACCAGCACTTCCTTTACTGCCTAAAACTGCGACGCCGTCAAAGCCAAGAGGAAGATGGTTCAAACAACTTCCAGATCACACAGCTAGGGGATATACTCATCTCTCAGGTAGGGTAGAATCATTTTTAAAGCTGTACGAGACAAGAATTACCCGGAAATACACCGGGAAATCTCTTGGGAACAGGAAGTGACAAATTTAAAGTCACAATCAAAGGAAAAATGACTTTTTCACTTTCTTAGCTAATTCTCCATATCATATCATACACCTATTTAACAGTAAATGCCAAAAACATGTCCCATTTTCACATGTTGCAACATTTTTAATTTCTTGTATTTTTGTATCAAAATTGTGTTTCTTTTACTTCTTAGTGCTTACTTCATGACATACCGAAAAATGCCATCACAAATTTTCAATCACCAAAAACCTAAAAATGCATGGGTTGGGTGGGACTATTCTGTCTCCTCCTTCACATCCTTTCTACCCCCCTTTCCTTTCCTACCTTGACTACCCACTGCCTCTCTGCCCTGCCTCACTCGTCTCCACATCTTTTGTCCCTTTCTCTGCCCTCCTTTCCTCCT
>OOFE01029433.1:13808-30702 GCA_900323365.1 Monocentris japonica
CAACAAAGAAAACAAGGTAAATGATAAACTGTCCTGCCAATGAATTTTGATTTCGTCTTTACCGACTCAACTCTTAACTCGAGACACAAACGTGAAATGCATATTCTGTTTTTACCTGCTGTCATCAGTTTATTTGTAACATGATGAACATAAAATGTCTGTCTGTAGCCCAAGTCAGGAGGCGGAGGACGCCGGAGAGGTGGCCAGAGACACCGAGGGAAAGGCCTGAACGCCGCCGCCGCCACCTCCACAACCATGTCTGCTGGAGGACCAGGCACAGCCTAAAAACACTGCCAGTCTAAAACCCATCGCCCCCTCTCCTTCAGCCCTCCTCGTCTCTATTACAGGTGGGGGAAGTGACTATGGCCCTCTGGTGGTTGTGTTCAAAGCCCAGGAAAAAAAAGGCTCGACCTCTGCACAGGGAATTGGATATAAAGTTATATTGCATTTATTCCAGAGTTTTTGAATCATTGGTGAGTGAATCCCTTTCCATACGAAGCCAAGCTTTTTTTCATTGGTGTAATTGCTTGTGGGCGATGATAGTTTTTATTTGTTTGGGGTTTTATTGCAGTGAACTGCAATTGTAAGATATAATGTATTACCTTTTCCATTGGAAAACAGCAGTTCTGATTCATGAGTTCATGCAGTTAATTGTTCACAAGGAATTATTTTTGTTTACCAATGAGAAAATGATGGGGTGTTTTCTTCTGGAATGAAGCAACCAGCAGAGGCACTTGTCCCTTTCCCTGCCTAAACCCTCCCCATCCTTTATACTTCATCTTTTCCCTTCTGTTGTTCATCCTCCTCTTCTCCCTTCTAGATCCTTCTTAATGGATTAATGCATCTTTAAAGAGGGTATCGGGGTTGGGGTCCATTCACTGTCAGTTCAGTCCATTCAGGAAGGGGATTGTCCTCAATAGTTCAAAAACTAAAACTTTTCACATTTAAACTCTCTTTATTCTACAAATCAAAATACTGTTCAGAGGGTTACAGTTTGAGTTTACATTTTGAATTGAGTGAATTGGAATGGAAGTGACCCCAGCCCTGAGGCACATAGACGTCTCTGCCAAGCACAATCTAAAGCAGGACAAGCAGCAAGGAGGCTTCAACTTGTTATAGTGTTACCCTTTGGCTTGTGCCAGGGCAGGAAATTAACACCAGATGCCGGATGACTTTCATCCGTGGCTGGAAAGATAGTTTTAGTCTTTACCAGAATCTTTGATTGGTAGCCAACCATCATTTTGAGGACCTGCTCCGGTTCAAAGATCTATTTTACTTTTGTAAAATAGTGAAAATGATTGATGAATTTTGGGTTTTACCAGCCGCTGTGGACAGTTGACTGTGGCTACCGCTACACCGCCAAGCTGTCAGGAAAATTCTCCTCCATAAATGAAGAGCAAAGAGTCTCTCATCCATTTGATCTCACAGCTTAGTCCTGCAGTAGAAAAGGTCCCTGTTATAGGTTTTATTTCAAACCGCCTCTCTTTAAACCTGTGCTCCAGTTTTAACAAATTAACTTCATGCAGCCAAGAGAAAAGGTGTGAAACTGGCATTAATCCTAAATGATTTGTCTCGCTTTTTTTCCCCTCCAAATAATAACACGCGTCAGTATGGCTTCAGCATCTATTAAATTGGCGCAAGTCACTGTGAACTCGACTCAGTTGTCAGAAAAATAGTTTAACTTGAGAATGAGTCCTATAAGCACAACACTCCCCATTATGACCTCATAATGCCTCCACAATCCACACGCACAGAAATTATGACATTCTGATAATTGTACCATTTTGATGCAAGGACTGAGGTGGCGGTTGGCCCCTGAAATGACTAAAGCGACGTAAAAACGTGTTTGAATTCATTGAAAACATTGCAGCATGATCAGAGAGACAGCACGTTGTTCTTTGGTGCCCTGTGTTAATGAGAAAATTGCTGCAAATCATTGTTCACTGTTGCCTGTGCTGCATTCGAGATTGGACTTCAAACTTGCAAGGGTTGCATACAAATGTGCATTTTGCCTTCTGGTATGTGCTCTCCTCCATAATTCAGGAAATCAGTCGCCAGAAGTCCATTTATTTTACTCTACCAGAAAAACGAGCCCTTTTAAACCACGCTTTGTCACCCACAGAAAAGTTGGCTCAGTTGTGGCCAGTATTGCCTATCAGCCGCCAATTTAATAGTGTTGTTATATGTCCAACCTATGGCTACAACACTATTGGCTTTACATCTATCAATCAATCAGCTCAAATCTATCAGACAATAACTCAGTGTGGTTGGTAGTGGTCTAAACACAGCAACTCATTGTGTTTAATGGCTGCACGTGATCAGGTTTTCTGAGAAAGCACACAAGGGAATACAGCCCATTGATCACATCAGACTCAACTGGGATGCTACAATGCACTGGCACAGCAGGACACTATGAGGCATTACATTCTGAAAACCTTTTTGTTGTCGACCACTTTCTTAAATATTTGTATTAGGTTGTTTGAAGGTTTCCCTCCCACTGTTCTGGGTTTTGTATTTGTAGGATGAAATGGTGTTATTGGTTCCACAGCTTCAGGGGCCCGTTTCCCCTCAGCGTCGATCTGGTCACTCTTAAAACTGCTCTGAGGTCAGCGTTGTTGGGGGTGACTGCATTCTCCTGATTTTAATGATGGACCCAAACGCAGTGAACTACCAGAATATGTTTTTCCCCTTTTTTTTTTTTCTTTTTTAAGAATTTAAACCAATAGTGCATGAATTTATTTTTGAAGACACATCTTGTGTGTGTGTGTACAAAACTGCAAATTGTGCAGAAGAATTAAGGAAAAAAAGGATGCCATTTAAATTAAGTGGTGCCACTTTGTGTTGTAAATCCTTTTAAATAAAGATGTTTCAGAATATCAACATTGAATATGGTGCTTACATTTCCATGTGGTGCATGTAGCTACTGCTTTTACCCAGAGCAACTTGAGTGCAGCAGAAGAATGAGCTTAAATTCCTACACAAGCGATGTAAGAAATATTCCTCTGGCCTAGAATATCATGTTGGGAGAGAAGGAGAGTTATTTGTACATTTGTCGACAAAGTGAACTGGATTCAGGAAACATTTACCCCACCTTGGAGGGATTTATGGGTTAATGGATGGATAGAGACGCCGCTAATGGGAAAGTTTTGAGGTGGGACTTAGAATGGCTTTCACCATAAACACTCACCCAAACACGTTTTTATGGCTCTGCACTGGGGCCTGATATTGACACAAAGAGCTTTCAATCAAATTTGTTCAATAGTTCAGAAAGATTCAGCCTTCCAGCCATAATTACTTTCAAACACCGCAGGCCTTAATATGGTAGTCTGTAACAACTGATTGCTTTGGTAGCAGTTCAATCATAGTCTCCCTCTGTGAACCCATCAACTCATTTTCAAAGCTGGTGTTCAACCAGATGATATAAAAATGGAAATATAAATGGTCTTTGATGCAGAGCCTGCGATCGATGAAGGACTTGATGAATGTAGGTGGAGGCATTTCAAGGTTGCGCGCTACCAGTTTATTAGAGTACTAAAACAAGCCGTCGCGCCGTCTCTCCCTCTCACCCTCTTTCTCCCTCTCTCTTATTATCTCTCCTCTTGCTATTTGAAACTTGCTTCCCTTGATTGAATCAAACGCAAACGGCAGTTATGCACCACGTCTACCTCTGATTCTATTGGTTTACACACCGTGCGACGTGAGGGCCTCCTAATCAAATCTGCGCTGGACTGCGTTGGCTGGGCCACAGTCAGACTAAGCAAAGCCATTGTGCCATATGAAGCAAGACACGAAGCGGCTTAATTGTTTCTTTTTGGAGATTGTGAAAGAGTAAAGATTTATTCAGCGTAGCAGCCGGACCGCACACCCTTGCCAAGCCGAGATTGTGGAGTCAGCAGCTTCAGTGTCCTCACTTCACCTGAAGCAGCATTTTGGGCATTAGCCGACGCTTTCATCCATAGCAACCTATGATGAGTGCAACAGTGGAATAAGCTTGAATTCCCAGCAACCGACAGTAAGATAGTGCCCTGATGGTATTCCTCGGACCATAGAAGGATCATGTAAGATACAAGAGGTAGGAAAAGGAATACAATAAGAACTGAGGTCAGAGGTAGAGGGGATTTTCAACTTTAGTGTTCGATCCTTCTCATGGTTGGGATAACTTTGACATTATCTCGGCTTCCCACATTCACCCAACTGGCTGCTGTCATAAGGGACTCAGGATCACGTCTAAATCGGACCAAATCAAAGACCCTGCAACTTCCCCTACTGCATTAGTATGTAGAGAAATAAAACTCAGTATCCAGTATTTTTTAGAGCACTTCAGTTGCCATAGTACACAGGTATTTGTGTATCCCTCTGAGACACACATCGCTACAACTTGTGGATTTTTTCAGAACTTTTCACAAAGCATGATCCAAAATCGAGGAAAGTCACATAACACGCATGGAAGTGAATTCTCAGAAACCATCTACAGTCTCCACGAGAGTGTTTTGTGTTGAACTTTTTCAGACAACTTTGGAATTAGTTTCTTTGCATGTTCCTCTGAAACACATACATGTACGTATTCAGTTAGATGGGTCAGAGCACAGGCAGCCAAGATCAAGTGCCTGATCTTGAATGTTGTAAATAAGTTCATTGGCGATCAGCAAATCACCGTTTCAACTCAAAAAAGTTTCACTTGCCAGATCAGGAAAACAAATGTATGCTGTAAAAAAGGTTAGTGGATTTGCGGCAGTCAGCAGAACCTTAGTAGCAGAGACGTGTTGTCCAGCCGGCATCCACAGTTCATTTCTGCTGTTGTGTTTTGAATTTCACAGCCTATGATCACAGATTGGAACCGGGTTTAATATATTGGACAGAAGGCAGAGCCTCTGCTGTTGCAATGAAAATGTTTTCATGTGCTGCCAGTGGCAATAGGTGAGTAAGAAACTCAGTCATCACAGGCAGCTGTGTCACGCAGCCAGAAGAACAATCTGTTTAAAAAGGTGCAACGTCAGAAGTTGACGATGCTTGTTGTGCTGTCCAAGTCTGGGTCAGATGTGTCGGTGGTTCGATGCACCACTTGAGGCGTATAGGGCACGTTGAAAACCATCCACAGTCTCTCCGTCTGATCACCTTCTGTCCATCTGCCTCAAGCCTGCCCAGCAATCTGGCAACACACTCAGAGCAGTGTGTGTGTGTGTGCTTTATTGTCTGCGAGCTAGCATGCATGCATTCCTGCCTACCAGCTTGCATTAATGCATGCGTGTGTGTGTGTGTGTCTGCATGCATGCATTCAGCTATAGAGGGACATCTCCTTTATCCATGCCCGCCTACACCCCAGGCTCCCATTGCTAACTCATTAGAACGGATTAGTGCCCAACATTTGGGCCGTGGCATTGCTTGTTTATCTCCTACCACAACATGGTGGCCCCTGGAGGCCTCTGGCCCTGTGACAATAAAGAAAATGTTCACACCGTTATTCAGGAAAACACCAATTAGTTGGCTGACAGCAGCAACAGAGGATATAAGAAGACAGAGAATAAACACCCTCTGCTCTTGGCCAGAACAAAATCAAAGAGATTTTTCAACTCCTTTCCTGGAACAGATTGCTTTGCTAAAAACGGCGACCACTCAGGCCACAGTAACAGCTCCATAAAGAAGAAAACAAATCTCAGTCATCCTATACACAGGTAAGCATGCACATACACAAGGACATGTACTCACATACGTAGAGTATGAGTATGTCGAGTATGTCGGGTAAGATAAGGTTGAGCTTTATTGGACATACCCAGCAAACATTTTGACATTGAAGAGATGTTGATGTGACGGCCTGCACCAACGTTGAAAACCTGCGCAAATATAGGATGAAAGTTGAGATGATGTCTGTCGTCGTCCATACCTGCATCGTTTTGTGAAATCAGGACCTAAATACCCTTTTCATGTCATTTTCACCGCGCCGTAATGTGACAATGTTGTGCTCGTCTGGGTTGAAGTTGAACTTGTCCACCTTCCTGCATGCCGCTGTACGGCTAGGTACAGACATATGCACAGATCCTGATCAGACGACAAGCAGGGCAGATGGACAGACTAACCCAGAGCAGTGCAAGGAGACAGGTGCAGTATGACCAGGTTTCAGCATCGTCCTATAGGTGGAGGAGGATGGCAACGTTGTCTGTTACATTATGTTTTCACGGACCTGCAGTCTGAGCAGGCAGGAGGGTCTGGCTGTTAGAAATAAGAGATCATTTCCTGTGAGTGGGTCAGGGGAACGTTTTAATTCCTCTTCCTTATGGGACAGGTGCCACAGCCATTAGATACACCTCTACATTCTGCAAGTAGTGAATTAGATTTTGTCTGAGTCGCCTCCTTTCTCTCTGCTCTCTGAATCACATCTCTATCCATAGCCTCCCCTTGGATGTCTTTTATTCAGACATCCATCCATTAATCAGCCTTATTATTAACAATAACAATGCTAAAACCATACTTTTCATAATGAAGTTGCAAAGTGCTTCAAAACATTTTAAGCAGAGGAGGCTTGGAGGAGCAGGACTGAGCGTCGAAGAAAATACAAGACATTTATTAACAAACTATAAAAGCCGGCACAATTAGTCGAACAAGCTGATTTCCACGGAGGTCCTGAGACAGAAGTTGATCCATTTTTATCTCCAGACCTCTTAACTCAGATACCATTAGTAGACTGTAGTGTCCCTCAGCCTGGCAGTGGTCAGTACTCAAACTGAATCACCGAAACAACGGGTGGCGCAGAGAGCACAGATACGCCAACAGTGGAACAACAATTGAACATCAAATTACCATCATCAAGTGAACCAGCAGCTGGCAGCGTCAATGAGCTTTACTTTGATAAACGGCGGTGGCTGTTGATCCCGCCACGGTGCTGTGCAAGCCCTCCATCAAAGACGTGCCATAAACAATAGTAATCACTTGTTTGAAGCAGAAATCATTTTTGGCCCTGTTTTTTTTTTTTTTTGCAACAGCTGAATGAACAGTGGCTTTTGTTTTTAATGAAATGAACTTTATTTGTCACATACATGCTGTGAAATTCTTTTTTCGCACACCCCTGACTAGATATGAACACAACATATCACCACACACACACTTTCAGGTCAGAGGACAGAGCGCAGGTGTCAGCCATTGAACAGTGCCTTGCTCATTTTTTCAATCACCAGCTCACAGCTGGAATACACCCTCCTGGTGGTGTTGGGGATTGAACCAGTGACCCTCCAGTAATGGGTTGGCTTCTCTAACTGCTAGGCCAACCTGCAGGATGCTCACGCTGAGACAGATATAGCTCCTCGCAGCTATTTCTGTCTCAGGACTCTTAAAAATTCACTGGACAGCGTTATTGATTTTCTGAGCTTTATCATGTAGGGGATCAATATTGCTGTGGAATGTGCAGGTTTTTTGAAAACTTCTCACAAAACGGCAGCCAAAAACGAGAAAAAATACATAACCTACATAGAAATGAGAATTATTAAGAATCCCCAATAGGGATCAGTGTCAGGCGTTGGACACTGATATGGGGATCATACCTGTGACCTTCTGGGGTCTGTAACCACCAAGCCACCAACTATATCCTCTTTCCTAACACTGTTATTGGCCCGTTAATGGGACGTTTTTCTTCCAAAACAGAGCACGGGCCAGAAAACGAGTTTGAAAAAATCGGAAATCTCAGAGCCTGGTGAAGGAATCGTTGAGTCACTGGTATTGATCAACAACCCTATCAACCCCCTGCAGATAGATGATGGTCATTTGGTGCTACGGAGCAGTAAAAACCTGACTTATTGTTTTATATAAGGGAATGCTGTCCTCCTCATCTGTGTAACAACTTTGCTTTATGTTCAACTGTTAATTGTATAAAACACGAAGGAATGGCAGAAAGACAGAGATTAATGACATTTACTAAACACCCTACAGTTAATAACAGCACTGACTAGGGAAACAAAGTAGTAGTGACACTTTCTGTCTAAATTGCTCACCGTTCGGTATCAGTAATTGTGGTAAGTGAATCGGAAATAAAGCCCATTAAATTGCTCTCGGGAGATGATGGAAAGAGCTTGTCGCTTTCATTTTGACGCGAGCATGTTGTGGAAGGTAGAGGCCAAGTCCTATAATTACTCCAGGCACTGTAGGTTTGTGTTCCACTGGTGGGTTTTTGCACAGGAATGAATCCAATTAATTTAAACCTGGCTCTGATCAGTGCCAGCCCGGTTACTCATCCATCCCTCTGGAGCGATGATAGTGTTTGAGCTAGGAAGGTTCCACATTCCATATATCAAAACTAGCCATTTTCATTTTACACACTTCAGTACACATTTTCAAAAATCTAGTGCGAAGCACCTGTTGGCAGAGCTGCACTTTATATGTCATATTCCAGTGTTACTTGCACGACAAGGTCCTACATCCACGTACAGCTTGTTTCTTGTGTATTTTTTTCCCAGAATCCCAAACTATTCACCTACATTTGGCCTGTTGTGGTTCATCAGATTGTGCGGGGAAGGACTTGTGAAAGCGAATGGTTCAGACTAGTGCAGTTCTTGTACAGCTATACAAGAAAATGCCAACTCTCCCATTTCAACAGCTGTACTGAATTATTGTGACTCAATGGTCCTCACAGCTTGAGACGGGCTGTGTTCTTGACATCACGTGATCAATTAAGACCTGTCTCTGTACATTATAGTGCTGTTTGGACGTGATGTGTCGTTCTCGCAATAAATCTTTGGGCGTCCTATTTGTTTGTTGTCAGCCGACTGATGCATCCTGGTTGGCCGGTAAACTTCTGGTATCTGTATCCGTTCTCCTTCATTGCATTACAGTCATTTAGCAGACTCTTTTATCCAAAGGGACTTACAAAGGTGATAGTTCCTTCCTCTACGTTCTTTTCTTTTGGAATCGGACTTTGGCTGTTAGATATTATTTCACTCGCGTCTTGTAGGATGAGCGCAAACTCTGAAACGCACATTACCTGTTGTGGACATGGATAATGAACAGATTTCGTTCCTTCACTACGAAAGGATTATGTGACAACAGCACTAACTGTTGTTCGTCACGTGAAAAGGTTAGCTAACAGTTACCTTTAGGCAAGTGAAACAATTTGAGGGTAAGGTTTTGATCATGGTGAAATAAGGAAAATCTTAGCTAAAAATCAAAACTTCACTCAGTAGAAAACGTCTTTGAACTTGAGTTGTCGGAGTTGGAGACGTATGTGTCCATGCACCACCCTGGCCTCCACATTATTTCAAAGTCAAGCTACTACCAGTTTCTAGTCATATCTCCCCATGTAATTCTGGGGAGGGCATTATGAGCATTTTTCAGACATCGTGCACATTTCGCACAATGTCGTGACACCAGGCTGTGGAGGACACAACAACGCGTGTTGAGACAGACCCTCAGTCTGGAGGCAGGTACATCTTCTCTTCTTCTGTGTCGCCGTCTCCGGCAACACCAGCCACAACATGATACGACCCCCGATGTCGCCGGTGTTGCTGCCTCCAGTCTCTGTTCAACATTCACAGTTCTGCTTCCCAGAATGTCAGCATTCATCTAACATTCATGTCCAGTCGCTCCTCTAGTCCCTCCCATTGGACCGGTACACTCTGGAGAGCCTCTCCTCTCTCTCTTTCTCTTTCTCTCTCTGACATTTTTGGTAATGTGTCCCCTATTGCCTGCTTTCTGTCCTAGACCTTTATTTTCTCTTGCTTCATGACTTGTTTTCCCCTGTTTTTTTTTAACCTTTATCCAAGGAAGGGTTTTGCTGAGCATTGATTTCTCTTTCATTACCTCCCTGCTTCACATTTTCAGCAACAGGGGTGAAGTGCCTTGCTCAAGGACACCTCAGCAACTCTAGTTTATTCATAATGGTTTGTCATAACAAAGAAAAGGATGAAACAAAAGCACAGAAGAAACGAAGAAACAAGGAACATGAAATGCCATGAGACGTTTGGAGATGCATTACCAGTGAAAAGGGATGCACGCCACAGTGGAGGAAAAGGGGAAAGATTTCATATTATCACCTCAACCTCCCTGATCTTTTTACTCATTTTATTGCATTATTTGAACATCCTACCACCACAAAACATTCATTTTCTTTGCTTTGTCGGGGATGAAGCGGTAATAACATTTCTTCATATATTGTCATTCCTCCAACATGGCGGCGTGTCCCTTGCAAACACTGGTAGCCAGTCTCCAATCAGGCCAGCAACAGCATATTGAAATCAGACCGTTCTACAGTGCTCGTATGTCACCATATTGTTTCCCTGCTGTGTTTCATAGCATGCAGCTACAGAACCAGGTAATCAATATCAATCAGAACAGGTAATAAGCATGCAGTAGAAACTACATGAGGCTAATGGTAAATAAAAAAGAATGATTTGGTCAGAGGAGTGCACAGTTTACTGATGTCACTATGCATGATGATCTATCTATCCATCCATCCGTCCATCCGTCCATCCATCCATCCATGATATATTGCTCCAACCCTACTATCTATCAACTGGCTGTGTTGCTTCCCTCTCTGTCATCCATCCAGTCTGCCTGGCTATCAGTCTCTTTCTCCCGGCTCTCTGAGCACTAGAGAAAAGCAGATTGGAGTTTTACCTTTACCTACATTTCAGAAAGGCAAAGCTGCCCTGGAGGCGGAAGTAATCTCATTGGTTGGGTTAAAACTCAGTGGGAGGAGTCAAAGAACTCGTTTTACAGAGCGCAAGTTCAAAATATAGTATTGATCAAAATATAGGTGGACGAAGAGACAATGAGACAGACAATGGAGTGAATAAAAAAATATAAATGATAAAAAAAAAATGAAAGATGACTCAGGCATTACGGTTGCAGACAAGAAGTCAGGTGATGAATGCAAGACTTGAGAAATAAATCCAGAGGATACACTCCCATTGGGGAGGGGAACTTCGGTGCGGATTCGGTTCCCCCAGGATGAAGATCCCTGTCAAGTTGTCCAGCTCTCACATTCACTGGTCTGGACTGATTTACTGTCTGAAGTCCTTGTTCTCTTCTCTGTGAAACTTTTTATTTAATGCCCAATAGAAAATGATCGACTGGTCCAGCATCGTTTTTAACATTTATCATTGCCAAAATGATGCACTACACACTTATATAACATTGCTGCTGTGGAAAAACCACGTAAATTGCAAATGTGTGGTGTCTTTGAGAGGTCTGTTCAAATGTTTGCAGAGATAGAAGTCTGTCAACAGACGAGTATATTCTATCAACAAAATGACCACTACTTTGTGGAGAAATGATTGGAGAAATGTATACGAATGTTGGCAGTGATGTTTCACCCTAGGTAGAGATACGGAGGCCATATCTGTCGACGCTGAAGGATACAAGGGATGTGTGTGAACCTCCCAAACAGAGCAAAACACACACACCTCATATTGTAATATTTGTGATGAATCTGTTCTGTCTGTCTTTTTATCTGTAATTACGTCCTACCTTGCTCTGTAAAGCACCTTGTGTGTCAAGCCTGTTTTATTCTTTATACATTTGAATTTACGCAGCTTGGCATAGTCTTAATAATTCACGCTGCTCAGAGCTCTCGGTCTGACTGGCTGACAGCTAACACAGACCTCCACATCCACATGATGAATAAGAGAATGCATGTTTCACGCTGTCTCTGCCCTTATGAACTGTCCTGACTTGGCTTCAGGTCTGCGTCCGCTAGGGTTGTAGTCCACTCTGTCTCCAGTCCAGATTCCTGAGGTCTCAGATTTGATTGGATCGGTTAATTGATTACATGACTGACTGAATAATAATAGATTAATAAACTAAAAAGTGGGAAAAAAACAACAACATTGCATACTGTAAAAGCAAGTTTATTAAATTTGTGTTAAGAAGTGATTTAAAAGATTCTCAGGCAGAACGTTCTACAATCTGGGGCTCCTGATGGTAAAAGCTCCAGTCACCTTTAGTCTAGACCTGAGTCTAGCAGATTGGTCAGAGGGGCCCTTTAGTCACCTATAGTCTAGACTGAGGGATAGTCAGAAGGCCCCTGCCCAAGTATCTCAGGCTGCACTCCTCGCTACACTCTAAATCTACCTGGAAACGAGCACAGATGCTGAACTTGGGAATATATTGTCTCTTCATTTGGCACCAGTTACAATCCTAGCTGCTACATTATGAACCAGCTGGAGATGTGAGAGTGACTACTGACTGTGGCAGGCGGCGAGAAAGTCACTTGGATGACATGAAAGAATGGATGCCCCTCTTAATCTGTAGAGGATTTATTGCACAAAATAAACAAAAGGAATCAAGTATATCCTGCTATTTTAATGCTTGATAAAAACCTGAATCACTCTGGTATATTGCTTGATGTGTTCTCAGTCCCTCATTTGGTCTTGTTCTTGACTCAGACTCAACTAAGGTAGATCTCTGGTCTGAGTAAGCCCAGTAGTCCTTTTCCCAAAGTCACTTAGATGACATTTCACCAGCAGGTGTCACTGTTGTGTAGGGATTTGTTCTAATACAACTGCATGAGAATGCAGCCAGTTGTGTTGGAGTGTGTTTGAGTGTGAAGGCACCAGTCTGGCATCTCTCCATGGAATAGTATTACCTCCAGTAAGCTGGTACTGTAAAGACATCTCTTGAATATAGAACATTGTAAGTGTGTGTGTCCGTTTGAGTGTGTGCTTTTTTTTTACTGCAGTAGGAAGTGCAAGAGACAGTCGTTATAGATAAAGGAACAGAGAGGGAGTGGAAGTGGGGGAGGACGAGGTGGGAGAGAGAGAATGAAAGAGAGAGCGAGAGGGAAAGAAGTTGTCTGTCGTATTCATGGGGTTTCATTAAGTGAGGGTGGCTGCCACTTTTGGCCTAAGCTTCTCTCTACTGGCTGCCTATCCTGGGCTGCTCTCGCTCTCTCTCACACACACACACACACACACACACTGCACTAGATTCCCGCCCCAGCCTTCTGTCCACCTCCTCTTGTCCAGGCTCTATGGGAGCATCCAGAGACAGATAGGACCAGGAGGAAGTAGCCAAGATCTGACGCTCCATCCAGCCTCGGTGTCTCCAAGTCAAGATCTGAGTCTCTTATTTTACATCAGCCTTTCTGCCTCTGACTGTCACCGGCTCTTTCTTCTTCTTCCCCCAAGATCTCAGGCTCTCTGTATTTCTGTCTCTGCCTCTCTCTGTTCCATCAAAAATCTCTCAGCTTTCTCTATCTTTCTTTCTTTCTTTTCATGTCACTCTCTATGTCTCTCTCCCGCTAGCAGCACTGGTGGGAGAGAGACCATTCTATGTCCCTTACCAAGTCATTTAATCTCAAAATCAAGTGGAAACTCTGCCATTGGGTGAGATAAATTATATCCATCTTTTCACATAAGATTTTAAAACTGAAAAAGCGACTGAATGACTTGTTAAGATGCCATTTTTTGTTGTGTAGTAGCAGCTGTTGGAGTTGGCTGTGTATTAGGTTTGGAATAAAGTTGTAAGATTATTTATGTGGTGTGAACTTGTAACTGAATCCTACCAATCCAGAGAAAAGCTTAGGGCTTGTGGCCAGAAGGTGTCTAGTTTGAATCCCTGGAAGCAGCTGGGAAAATGTGGGTGGGGAAAGACTGATGCTCTCCCCTCCCTCAATAACTACCATCAAGGTGCCCTTGAGCAAGGCACTAAACCTCCAACTGCTCCAGTTGAGATGCTCTGCGGCCAACAGTAGAAGTCTGTTGTTAGACTGGTTAGTTCCCAGGTGTGAATGTGTGTAACTGTGTGAATGGGAAGCAGGGTGATGCTGAAAAACCGTCGACTTTCCTTGGATAAATAACGGTTAAAAATAAAACACCGGTCCAGTGGGGCTACCACTGCTCTTCCACACCATCATCATCATCATCATTGTCATCTCCCATCTTCATCATCTCTCCTCCTCCTCCTCCATCTCTCCTCGTTTCCTTTTGATTAAATCTGTTTAGGAAGTCGACTCTCTGCTGAGATATTAATATTGAAATAACTCTGGCCTGGAGAAGGTCGTCATATCAAACCAATTAAGAAATAATTGAGAACAAACTCTCCGCCCTTAACAACCGAATTGAAGCTTCTGTTTAAATTCTGAATAGATGGAGGTGAAAGAGAATTAACCCTTCAGTCACGTTCACATGACTTCTCAATACATGATATTGAATTCCAAAATGGTAAATAACCATTTAGATAGATACTTTTGTAATGTTGTGTAAATGATAACATTCATTATGTTTTGGTATATTATTGCATTTAGTCATAGTGTTGTTTTAATCTCACTTATTTGATTTTATTTACAGTTATTTGATGTTGAAATCAATCAGCCAAACACCCAACTAACCATTCAATCAATCAGTTGCAACTGACATCAATGTAAGTTAGGGTTAGGTTTAGGGTTAGTGATTGGAGTAAATGGCGCACACCTTTTCCTTTCCCTGACGTATGGAGTAGAGACATGAGGAGCCAGGGATGAGGAGACATGAGGAGTTCAAGGCCAAATCAGGTTGGATTCTTGACCTTGTCAGGCCTTGCTCACCTCCTCTCTGGGCAGCTGGATGAAGCAACTTTGTCTGTCAGATCTTCCTGGGGGACTAAAAACACCAGTACGCACCAGTACTGATGAGCACCGCATCCTGTGCCCCTGCTCCTCCTCCTTCCTCTGGAGGCTCCACAACCTGTACTGGATGTCCCACAACCCCAGCTTGAGAGGAAGCTCCTTAACTGGGTGGAGGCTGGTAGAGGGAGGGCTCCTCTTCCACTGGCTGTATTGCAGTACAGCATCTGTAAGATAATCTTGACTGCCAGCCAACCAAGAGCTCCTCCTCTTGCACCAGGCACTCATGCCATGTCGTATTAGATTTACTGTAAATACAAGCTGCCCACTGGGAAAAACCATTCAGCCTCCTAGTGGTAATTACAAGAAGGACGTGTGGGAATTTTCTGATATCTTCTGCTTGGCATCATGAATTGTTGAAGTTGGCGGTCCAAGATATTCCAAATCAAAATTATATTCACACTAATACAATCAACTCTCCTTACAGAACGTGAGTAACATCTGCTGCAGTTCGTTTACGGTTGATTTTAAAAGATAAATCAAGATATTTTTGGTAGTTCAACACGTGAATGCTTCCAAGTTTCAGCAACGACATATGATTCATTCCTCCACTTGAAGGAGGAAGAGCTGTTTGTGGCCCTTCCTCAACAACTACTGTGCTCTTGAGCATGGCAGTGAAGCTGCTTAGTGTCCAACAGTGGTAGCTGTGGTTGCACTAGGCACTGTGCTGTATGAATGTGAAACATGTGTGTGCTCATTCTACTTTCTCTGGACAAATAAAGGTTTTTCTCAGAGATGAGCAGTCAGCCAGCCCCAGCTCTACTAGTATGACTCACACAAACAGCTCAGGAATGTAGAGGTGGTGAGCCGATGTGATGATAGTAGCCACTCCCCCCACATCTTTCTCACCAGGCTCCTCTGCGGCTTAGTGTTTACTATCTGCAATCACCACAGCCAGCGGAGGCCCCCCACCACCGTCTTCTGCCTAGACTACAGCAATGCCTTAGGGCCTGGTCACCTTCTGGGCACAGTGGAGGTGTGGAAGACAAGTGGTAGCCAGCTGGCTGAGATCCACCTTGGCATACCAGTTAGTCAGGTGTGCTTTGCTAATGCCTCGGGGGTGCTGCTGACAAGCATCCCCAGCATACACTTTTTGTAAGGGCAAAGTATACATGTAAGGCTAGAGCTCAATCGAGCCTGTTGAGCTGGGAGGCAACAAACACTAGTAGCAGTTGTTCTTTGATGAAAACAGTGGGCAGAAAAGCTTTTATTCTCATCTTTTTTTTTGTCTGCATCACTTGGGTCGCTTCGCTTTGTGTTTTTGCTTCTCTCACAGCAACTGCATGTACTGCAGAGTTCCTCAAATCCGGGCCTCGGGATCCAGAGTGCTGCTGACCCCGAGGCCTGGATTTGAGGACCACTGTCATATAGTATATTTCTTCTGAGCTTAAAGTCAAGTGGCAATAGTTCACTGTAGCCTGTAGAGGGGTGGTGGCCATGACTCAAGATTGAATTTGAATTTCTTGTTTTGTTGTAACAAGAGAGCCGAGCTGAGCGACCAGGGAAACTCAACAAACTTCTCGGCTGAGAAAAGTTGTGCCACAGCTGAACATTTCGTGGTCATTCGTAGTCAACAGCCAATCAGATTTCCGCGTGTCCCCATATGTCTGGATTAATTTGACATTTTTAGGCATTAGTCCGGTGTCTTTCTCAAGGACACATTACAGGACATGGCTGTTAATAAACACATATTAGGCCTTGCAGGGCATTGAGCATGACCTTACCATTACAGTCTCTCTCACCACTGCTTACACATTGACTGCATTCCGATTGTCTAAAAGAAAAATGATACCTTGACATATTTTAAAAGTACATTGTGTAGACAATGTATCATTCATCTCCATTATTGACTGGAGAGATACATGAAAGTTAGATGGAAAAGCCTTTTTACCTCCTGCTCTCTCTCCCTCTCTATTGATTCATTCTGTCTATGTTAAATTAAACTAACAAATAATAAGAGCAATTCAACATTAAAGCCATCAATATAACTTTTCTTTTCTCCATTTCACAGACTGTGGGTGTAAGGCTGTTCAACTGGTTGAAAATGTAGAGGAGAAAGAGAGAGGAGGTGAATCTGGAGTCAGGGGGTCCGGGGCTGGAACCTCTTCACACTACGTGTTAATCTGTGAGATCCTTGTTTTTATTCAGTCTCCATTTTTGTCTCTCAGCCTCACTGTGGTGTTCCTCACTGTGGTGTTCCTCACTGCGGAGATCACCTGTCAATTTTGTACACCAACTCTAAAATGACTGACAGCGATATTATTTAGCCTCCTCAGGAGATACAAATGCTGCAAAGCCTTTTTTTAAAGCCGT